>CM062855.1:24759768-25011645 GCA_031772225.1 Eubasilissa splendida | reverse complement strand
TTTTATCTGAATTAACTTCTGTGATTAGATTATTAACTTGGTAACTAATAAAAAACGTATATCATAATAAAATACCATAACTCATATATCACATACCTCTTACTGGGTCTTTAGCTTCATCAATCATGACGGAATGTATTTTACTGTACGTATTAATATGCTATTGTTGCAGCAGTCTTTTAAGGGCCCCGGAACACATATACTTGGTATTAAGACTGATCAGGTACTTATTCCCTCACTACAGCCCCTCACTCATATGGGAGCTCCCGATCCCTGATTTTGAATACGTCTCGATGATATATGTATTTGAGAAAGGGTGGATTTTATTTAATATGGCTAGGTTGAACATAAAAAATTATGGTTTTTATTTACTTAAAATGATTTTAAGATTTATCACACATTTAATAGGGATAGAGAGAAAAGTGTAATTTTATATGTACATTTGTGACAAATGAGTCCTAGTACTCTTTTATTCCTGTAAAACTACTACCTGCTATTATGTATAATAAATAAACTATTGAAAATATTGGTGCAATGATGACAAAAATCAAATTTAACATGCGCAAGAATTTATATGTGGTTACTTTAAATTCTTTTTTGATGGCTTGAAAAAATGATAAGAAAAAAAAATCAGTTCTGTCTGCATATTTAATTAATTAAGATTAAATATGGTTACGGGGGCATGTTTGAGGACCTTAATATGAACACCTAACTTCTGTCTGGATAAAATATTCAACTTTCGATTATAATACATTATGTAAGGATTCGAGAAAAATTCGTATTGTGTTTTAGAGAGAATTCAGATGAAAGGCTGAGGTAGTTTTTCACATTGAGTCTTGGTCTGGTGTATCTTTGTGTGTGGAGAGTTTTACAATCGCTTGGCGTAAGTCATCACGCAATTAACTATCAAAATCCTAGGGATATTTGATGTGTGACATTGATGTTTTTTTAGCGGAATATCTAAATAATTTGTTTTAAAATTATATAATAATATAACCAGATTTAATTAAAATGATTTAGGTAACTAGATTACTATACGAGCATTTCAGTTTCATTACAAAACATTCTTACTCTGCTGAGGCATAAATTATTTATATTTTCGGCTGTTCCAAAAAAGAGTTGGATGTTTATTTTACTCCTTTAAAAGTACACCTTTATTCCCGAACATAATAAAAAATCATATTTTAATTATTATCAATAATATAACACTGAAAATCAGTCATTATGCAAAATAAAATGAAATTTTCTTCGTGTTTTTGTATTTTATAAAGAAATGTCATGTTTCCGAAAAACGTAACGTTATTTTGAAACATTGATGAGAGCAAGCATATTTTTTTTTTGATTCACCTATATTCAGATCAGTAATATAAGGGGCTACTCGATTATTTCACTTACCTCTACGAAAATAGAATATATCGATTTAACAGTAATATGTGAATGCATTTATTGCTTCAGATAGTATTATTTGTTTTATTAAAAGTCATAGTTATCAAAATAAATACAATGTTTCAGAAAAACGCATTCATTTTCCCCAGAAACATTATATTATTGATTATTTTTAAATAACTCCGGTGAAGGTAGTTATTTAAAACACTTAATGACCTGCCAATGGCGGACAGTTACCGCATCGAATGAATCAGTAATTTGATGTGGTGCATAAGGGCTTAGTGGTGCGCATAGATAAGGTGGTGCGCTAGCTTCCATGGTATTTCCTAATTCTCCGGAATGATTGTTGTTTAGACCCTAATGTCAAATCAGTTTATCTGGAAGTTAGTTTTATCCGGCGTTAGTGATTTTTTTGTGAAATTGTCTTTTTGTGAGATGCATATTTGAGGATAAATATTCATGAGTGAGTGTATTTTTTTTTAACTGTTCCGATTATTTTCATAACATATTGTATGTAACCTAGAGTTTCGTGACAAATAACGTTTTTTGTTTCGGTTTCGAATAGTGTAAACGACGTCTTTTTGCGAGAATTTTTAAACAAATGCTTTTATTTCATTGCATGCTTTACAATTCTGACCAATGTGTTATTTTTTGTTAATATATTTTGAATTTTTTGAACGTTTCATGAGATTTCTAAATTACAGTACGATTTTGGTTATATTTTTGCCATGAGTATTTTGCCAAAAATATTATTTAATTCCTCAAATTAGTCCTGATTTGTCTGTATGTGTGTAAACTTATTATATTATAAATTGGTATTTGAGTGATTGGTGAGACATAAATTGGTCTTAACACTTTTTTTGCATTTTAAATTAATAGTAAATTTTACTCTCGATTTTATTTACAGGATTGTTATGCAACCAATACTACAATGGGAGCAATAGGAGGTAATTTAATGTTTCTTTATGATTACACATTAATTAAAAGAGTTTAATTCATAAGTTTAAAGGGATCTATTCAATTTTATTATTTCATTAAAAACAGGTGCTTAATTCTCAATGTTTAGGTGTTTGAGAGAGCCCTTCAAATCATTTTAGATTTGATGTGTGGAATATGTGCGTATTTATGATTTCTTTTTCGTAGTACATACTTCATAGTCCTTTCTTCTTTTCATATAGCACATACATTTTAGAGTAGTTTGAAAAAAATTACATTATATTAACGTTGCAAGTCAAGAGAAAGTAATATATCATTTTGGCCAAAGGAACACAGTTGTTGCCGTAATTACCTTTGATAGCTAGTCCTGGGTTTTCTAATTGGTTTGTTGAATATATTCATTCAACCTATGTAAATTAAAACAACCCAATTACCAACAAAACAACCACCTTCTACCAATAGTCGCTCTCCTTGCTGTCTTGAATCTTCTGAAAACTCGATTGGCCAGCCTCCGAAACTTAACACAAGCGATAACCGAAAAATACAATACATAAAATGTTTTATGTCACCACCGTAAAAATATAAGACCGACTCCAAAACTGTCTCTGAACAGAAGCAGTTTCACTTTTGTTTTCTGTATTTATTCAAACATTAATACCAGGCCTATCGAAGTATAGAAATGCGTAAACAATAGTAGACTGACATTTTACATACAACAAGCATGAAATGAGACGCAAGAGAAAATAAATATATAAACCCATCTCGGCAGCACTTGAATCTCAAAGAATCTGAGAGTATTCTCCATACAACCTCATGGGAGTATAATTCATGTCTCTAAAATGTAATCTCGTAACACTATTCAATTATAGAATATATAAGCAAGGATAATGGATTTGGACAAAATGGGTGAGCAGGTGGATTGTAGTGCTAATCGGTGTATCATAGTGAGTTTTACTAAACAGAAAAGAGATTTGGAAGGGTCGCATATGATTGTGAAGTAGTCAGTACTATTAAAGTTGCGGTGTTGTACTGCCTGAAGTTACACCATTCTGCTGTCACAGTGGGTTAAACATATAAAACCTTGATAAAATAATATAATACATGTCTCAGATGCAAGTATCGTACCAACCCTGCTTTTCTGGTTCATGTGTTTTGTTCACCCTGCCCTCCCTCCCCCCATATCATATACAGATCATTGTATTTTGTTTTGATCCCTCAAACATTGTCTAAATTTTATTTCAAGTTCAGGTGGTGTTAGTTTGTTTTTAAATTATATTTATTTTATTTTATTAATTGTATATTATTTTATAAAATTTTATGCACTTTTCCAATGCGCTTTCTTTTAGCACAGTTTTGTAATACATTTTATCATGGAAACTTTTGAGAAAACATTCTATGCCAAATTTTTTAGGAAGTGGTGTCATATATTTGAACATAATTTATATTTAATACATGTTAAATGAAGAGTATTACAGCGTGCTGCCTAATTAACAGTAATGATTAGCTTAATTCATTTTATAAAATGTTTACCACAATATTTTTATCAGGAGAATTTTCCTATTGTGATAAGGCAAAGGGTTCAAGAGAATAACATAGTGATATCTACGTTAATTTGATATTCTTTGCATGGGATTTAATATACTCTAAAATAACGGTTTTAAAATACAATGAAAATGCAAGTTCAATGTAACTTTTTCACCACTGACCCGGTCCTGTGCAGTCCTCTAGGTCTGCCGAGAATATTTCTCAGAATCTCCTAAGAAGATGAAGACAGCTGACATGCCTGCTGGAAGTTTCTCTTTATATTATATTATATTTACTGCGCTAATGGCCAAAAGATGAACACGTGAATGAAGTAAATAATTAATTGCTACGTACTTGCGTTTGAGTTCACATCATCTTAAAAAGAACACCTGGACTATTTACTATGTAGATGTTCAAACGAGCAGGATTTTAAGCATTAGAGAGGAGTGGGTCATTAGATTAAATAAATTTTTGTGTATATGTATAATGTTCTATTTTTACCAAGTTCACATGGGTTGAGTAAATAACACGTGGACAACACATATATTATAACTCTGCCTACAAAAGACCAACTGTACATTTTGATTTGATTCTCTTTAATAAATCTGCCGTATGACAACAACAAAAGTTTTTATTCAATAACCGAGTACATCCTGATTCTTTTCTGCCATGTGTATATTTATACCTACAAGCATCTCTGCTAAACCAGCACCTGAAAAGCATTATGAAAAATGGAAATGATTGTATTCTTTGTTTTACATGTAATGCATATTATCTCAAAAATAATGACGCTACGATGTCTAATTTGGATAGTATGACACCCACATGTTTTTCTAGTAATGTGGAAACAAATTTATATAGATTAACAACAAAAAGTGAACTCATATTTATCTAAAGTGAGTATGTTTCCAATTGCATTCCAATGATGCATACATACAGTTGTGGAAATGGAAATGAGGGCAGCACTGTTTACTCTTGGGTCCCTATGATAAGGCAAAAATTACTTCTTCAAACAAATAATCAGGCCATCCGAGTTAGTTCTGTTTTATTTCATTCTTAAAATATATGTATGTTTATTTTATGTACAGTATTTTGAGTAGCTTGTTGGTCTAGTGGTTAACCTTTTGAATACCAGGTTTATTTATTATGGGTGACACCTGTAGGCCAGCCATTTTTCCATAATGTAAATTGAATAAAAAACGATAAAAATAAACACAATATGGTAGAAAAGTGTAAAAACTTACCAAAGAATTAGGCTATCCAAATGTATGATGAAGTTTTTTAAATGAAAATCTAATCAAAATATTTTAGAAAAATATACAAGGGTTATCACAAATTCAATTTTTTTTGTTTTTTTTTAAACTTATTTTTTAATATTGAGACACTGAAAGATATATGAAAAAACTTGTATGCAAAACACAAAGAAACAAAGTCAGTCAAATATCGCTAACATAAAGATAAAAAGTGAATTTTATAAACACACTAGATAGATATATTTACCTATAATATACTAAAAATAAAATTTTACGAAAAAAACTGACATTTATCAAAAATAATCTGAAACGAATTCAACCAAAAAAATACGCCAACTTAATAAATGTAAACTAAATGGACAATTTGTGAAATCCCCTTTTAAAAAAACCTCTTAAGTGCCAACCCTAGCGACCTCTGGTAGCTGTCAAATGAAGCTTATCGATAAATCAGAGATTTTATAATAATAAAATAATCATGAAATATGCTTTATTATATGCATTATCTATGGATTTTTTCGCCTAGGCGTTCGAAATCTGTCACTTTGGTGGTGAGATTTTTTCATATTATGTGCTAATATATATTAAACAACAAGATCATAATCGGACGAATTCTCATCACTAAAATAGCAGGATATTGAATGATTAATTGTCGTATACTGCAACTTTTAAAGTATTAATGTATCAGATGGCTTTTGGAATAGCTGTGAAAAGTCCCCCATATTTAACTATGGATTCTCATTTTTACAATCGAATATCGGAGAATAAAATGAGTTTACTACTGGATGTACTTTCGAGAAGTAAATATTTTTATACTAACGATCAACCAACCCGTTTTCGCAAAAAAATTTACTTTAGTAACATTTTTTTACAATGGTAAAAAGTTACTGCTGATCACACAACCGGCCCTAAAGGTCTACTTTAGATAATAATTAATCTTTTTGTATTTATTATGAAAAGATGTGTTTCTATTAATCGTTTGTATCAGAAGATATATTATGTAACGTCAACCGGGGTTACAAAGTGCCTATAGGGGTGATTCGGTGCCACAAGCCTTTTCTGCATAAAAGCGCTCTGTATGAGTTCCAGGCACAAGCTATCAAGTAAAACGAAATTGTCCTAGATTGCAGTAAGGTGGAACGAAATTGAACACGTGATTATCAAGTCTCATACCTTATCGGGCAAGATAAGGCCACTGCTTCTGTGGATCAGTATGTTATTCATGTTTCATAACAGTATGTCGGAGTCTGCTGTAGCAAGTGTATTTCTCCATAAAACTGGACAGAGGTAAGTTGTATTATTGTTTCCTTTACTATCTGAGATGATATATATCAACCTATGATTCTTTGTTTGATTTTTTATGATGAATTGCGTGATCAGTAAAAAGGGGAACTTTGAGGGGTGAGAAAGTGCCACTTTATTTTGTTTGGAAATGAAGTCACGCCGTTCATAATAATATTGCCCTTCCCCTCTATGACTTTGGATTTGTATTCAGATGTAATGTCATTGTGGCTGTAAAGTGCTTAGTTAAACAGTCAGGTCTGTGAGGCATGAGTAGAGCAAAACGAATGTGTTTTTAATATCTCTAGGTTACTTGAATATTTTATCTTTTATATATTAAATAGCATATTTACAGTAAGCAAATTTATATTAAATTTGAAATAATATGTATATTGTCTTTATTATGAGTAAGAAAACACATAGACGACTGGCAAGTATATTGACATCTGTCATCTTTTCTTATCTATGCTGTCTATGGTAAGAGAGATCTCTTAAGTTGCAATGTCAATATTTGTTAAAATCTGCCGAGAAAACCATTCATCGTATTATGTTTAGTTAATTGAAAATCATAATAAGTGTTTTGAAAAACATGTTATGTATTTATAAAAAAACTTTCCTTGCTACCCCCACATTCTGCAAAAAATAATTATCATTTCAAACGTAGAAAATCTGTAGAATCGAATTTTGTAAGGTGATAAGTGACCCCGAGGCGTTTCTGAATTGTTTATTTTGACTTTGTATTTAAAACTATTAAATAGAGTGATTAACCTTTATTATACCATGATATAAAATACCCGAACGCAGCCATGTTGTCAATTTGTGTTACCGTAAATAACAGTTAAAAAAAATGTTTTTATTAGCTTCAATGGCATTAATTTACTCTAAATATTGAGCATTCAATTTTGAAAAAATTATTAATATCATAATTTAAAGTATTTATTAAGTTCTATACAATGTGTCCTTCCTTCTTATCTCACTTCATTTAATTAGTATGAAAGAGACAATTATATTTGTATGTTTGTTGTTCTTTTCACTATGAAAATAGTGTGTGATCTCTGTCTTTCATATCACAAATGGTATTTTTACCAACGTATTAATTTCAGTTTGAATGGAAAAAATTAATTATTTTTGTACGATTCCCTTTTTATTATTGGTTTTTCACTAGTCATTCCTAAGCGCTAATATTTTCTTTAAGATTATCTAAGATAAGAATTTTATATTGCATGTATTTATCGAAATATTACAGGCTTAATGATGATGGTACACCTGTGTTACTGCATAGTTTGGGAAGGGTTAAAAATCAAAACTGTATTAGTCAAAATACCTCTGCCTACATCAACAGAAATGTTTAAGAGCCATTCTCTCAAATGTATTTTTCCACATGGTGCTGTTATTCCACATCGGGACTCATCAAATACACATCACACAGTTAAATCTTAATTATCAATCATCATTACAATCAATCACAGTCAGTCACAATAACAGTTTACCATCACTATTATCTGTGCCTTCGATGGTTAGAAATTCCATTTCAATCACTGCTTACATTAAACAGTTTCATGGGAACCGTGGTGATATTATTATTGCAATAAGTATTTCAGAGACGCAGCGTCATTAATGCAGAATGCATAATAATTACCTGCATCCTGTTACAAATTTTTTAATAATTCATTATTATATTGAGTGAAAATCAAGATTAAATGTGCACTGTACCTGTACTGTGCATTGCATTCACAATGTGCATGATAGAAAATAGCAATGCAAAATCCTATAAATGCGGTGGACGGTGTGCATTTGTGCTTCATCTCTGTTTTGTGTACTTTAGAACTTGCATATAAATTTTTGTGTTTTAATTTTTTAGTTTAAAATATATAATACAAGTAATTAATAATAATTAAGAGTGTTTTAAAACATTGAGAAAAAATCTTCTAAAATGACCCAAGGTTTGCTTGTTTTAATATAGATTAAGTTTGTTCGGAGGCTATCCGGATATAATGTGTGACAAAAATGCATTAACAAAGTGTGTCATGTTTTAAAGGAGGTTCGCACATGGGGGTGTAATATAATATATAAGCGCTAGCAGATAAGCAATCGGGGGACTATTGTGGCCGCTTCGCGGTCGATGCGATTATCGCCGATTGCTTGCTTCTAATCCCCGGGGGCGACTATTTTGAATCTATAGAATCTATATTTCAATGAATTTTCCCCAAAAAACACCACACATAAATAAAATGTCGATGTAATTAAAATTATTCCATCTTTGTAAGTTTGTTGTCAAAATGAACACAAATGACATATAAGAATCGTGGATAGACAATTTCTATGGAAAACATTTAAGTTATTTTAACCTAGAGATATTAAAATGTTTGTTTCGACTGTGCTTGCCTTTCACAGATCTGGCCGTTTAATTAAGCACTATACAGCCATAATGACACTACCGATAATGACATCACCAAAGCCGTCACATCCAGAAAGTCATAGATATATACGGGGAAGCGTAATATTATTATGGATGTTACAGGTATTTAGTATCTTTGTAGAGACCAATGAGGAAGAAATATTTCCACAAAATAAAAAACAAACAAAAAAAACTGAACTTGAAATAAAATTCAGGTGATGTTCGAAGAGACTAAAACAAAATACGATGATCTGTATAAGAGGTGGCGAGGGTGCACCTTTCAAAATATTTTATTATGCCTAAAAAATGGTTGCCTCAAAACGTTTATCTCGTTTGTCAAAAAGTAGTCATATTTTTTTTTTAAATAGCACATTTTTTGCTGTGAAATTTGTAATTATTTGTAATTATTTTATTGGTATTTTAATACAAATTAAATGAATATATTAGAAAGATACAGAAAAAAAATCTATCTTTCAAAATAGTATTTAGTTGCTACCAGGCTTCGAACCTGGACTTCTTCCAATCCGGGAAAATGCGTTCTCCGATTTCGCTATAGCGATCGAATATATTATCGAAAGTGTATTTGAGATAATCCATAATATAAAGTGGATTGCTTTTATAAATAGAATAATATATGTATCAATTTGAAATGATACAGAATATAAGTTTAAAAATTATTCCGCCTTTTTTAACTAACGATTGGAAGTTTTACCATCGGATATCAGAGAGTAAAATTAGTTTACTTTTGATGAGTAAGTAATTTTTACCGATGATCAAACACCCCGTTTTTGCTTTTTTTTTTTTTATGATTTTTAACTTTTTTACTATTGTTCAAATTTATACTGATTACACAACCGACCCTAAGAGTTAAGACTACCATAAAAATTACTAAAACACTAACTCCTCATTTATTGTTTGTTTAAAGAAAACAATAGTTGCTTTGTCAATTATCACCAACCAAATCTCCATAAAAACTCATTTGTTTTTATATGATTCTACATTATCCATATTTTTTATGATATTTGTATACAATAAAATTTAATATTCTGTAATATTTCTGCGAGATTAATTATTATTCAGTGCTCTTCCAGCTGGTGCAACTGTATCATGTTACTTCTGATACCTTTAAATACACAAAATTCAGGTTTTTGATTTAATTATTTATTTACTATTTACTAGCAGAAAGCAATCGGCTTTGAATTATGGCAATATGGTTTCATATTCATAAATGCTCATTTATTTCCTAAAATTGGTTCTTTTGTCTGTTATAAGGGTTTCGTTAGTGTACGTGTATACTGCATCTCCCTGACATGTTATTATTCTTGAAACTTGATAGTATATTGCATAAGTAAACTATGAGTATAAGTATGCTGGTATCAAGGGTCATTTGATAATGATGATAAATAATGTATTTATTTATTTATTTGATGTTATTCATTATTACGTGTTCATTTCATCTGATCCATGCCCACCTCGCTCAGAGTCCATGTCGAGGTAGGTAGTGTTACAATAAGTTAATATAATAACCCAATATATAAATACATGGCAATAAACAAGATATATTGAACTACAATACAAATTATTGTAGATAACAGTGAAAATGTAAAAATAAGTAGATAAATAATATATACTTTTTTAAATATTAATTAAATGTATTAATTAGAAAGATATATGTAAATATATAAAATCAATTTTATCGAAAAATATTGTTGTTGCGCTATTCGATTCGAACCTGGATCTCTTTCCAATCTGAGGAAGGTGCATTAACCAACTATACTAAATGAATAGTACTTTTAATGACAAATTTTCAATCCTCTATTTCAACCATAGGAAGGGTTGTTGAACCGATCAGCCGTTGCCAGATGGTCTAAGTTTGGGCATTTGCGGCAGCAAGCCTAAAAGCGTGGAACTCTTTGCCTTCCGCCATAAGGAACAGTGCATCAGAAACTTTATTAAAAAAATACTGATAATGCACCTTTTAACAAAATCATATCTATAAGTTCAAATAACAATTTTAAATATGTGGAACCTCGACTTACAAGCATAATTCGTTCCGTAAATGTGTTAATATCTCGAAATATTTATATGTTAAAGCAAATTCCTCCATAGTAAATGAAGGAAACTCAATTAATTCATTCCAAGATCCAAAAATATTAATATCAAAATAATTATGTAATACAAAATATACATCTTTTTTTATATATTTTTATTGTGTATTTGAATTTATAATAAAAGACGTATCGGAATCACTTGATGGCTCAATAAAATCTCTTTTTTTTTTCCGTGAAACTTTAACCAGGAACCTATCCAGCTATGTAGCCTTTTTTGAGGATTTGATGAAAATGTGACATCGCATTGTCATTAAGATTAATCACTCGCTAATCCATAACCAACAAAACTTTTGAGTGGTAAATTTTTTTCCAAAAGGTAAGTCTTCACTGCAGGACCAAAGACCTCGTAGATCCATTCAACAAACAAAATACGAGTGACCCAAGCCTTGCTGTTGGACTTCCACATAACATTTAACTAGTTTTACAATACTTTAAATTTTTTGAAAGTTTCATGGATTCTCGGTATGATACACGAGCGAGGACTTAACTTTCAAATCACTGCTTGCATTAGCACACATCGAGAGGGTGAGACGGTCTTTCATGAGTTTAAGATCGGACATTGTTTTTTCTTTTGCTGTTTTTTTTAAGTTATGCAATATGTTTTTTTGCTCATAATTGTAAGTCAAGTTACTCATAAGTCGAAATGCCACTTGTTCTAATGTTGGACTAAACAGTGTACTTGAGGTGAAATTTTTTTGCAAATATGTTGCTATAAATTATCCAATATTATTATTATTATTTAATTAATAGTTTTTGCTTTTCAGGGAGCAGGCCCGCAATGAATCACAAATTCCTCCTGACCCTCGTCATTGGCGTCTCTACCGGATTTAGCTTTGCTTATATCTTACTCATCTCCAGCGAATACAGTTCTCGCAATGGCTGGTTTGGGTAAGTTTATGAAGAATTGTTCATTTTATACGAACCGTGCATAACGTTGAATACAGGTATAACATAAAATTCTGAACAATAATGTTCACTGTCTTGAGTTAATATATCAGCGTTACAATTTTTATAGGTTTTATTATTTTCATGAATAATAAAAATAAATTCCTTAAATTTTATTTTTATCTTTTGAAAAATTAATTTATTCGGTTTCAGCCTAATTCAAATAGGTAGCTCCTGAATCTTATTGCATATTTGTAATGCTCGTCGGTGTGATTTGAGATATTTTCAGTGATGGAGCTCGTTCATTAAATTGTATAAATCCATTTATGACAATGTATTTGTGAAATAAACAAGTACATTTTAAATGAATTTTTATGTTTGAAATATTCAGACAATACTTGGCCTGTTCTTTTCACCCTTATGTGCAGGTATAAATAAGTAAAAAAAAAAACCCTGCAATTTTTATGGCAACCCTGGCGACAGCTACAATGATTGTATATAGCAAAATAAAAATATTTGTCAATGTGGATTAAATATCTAATTTCAATAAATAAAACACCATTAGGGCAAGCCTGACCCAACTGAATGCAATAGTTTAATTTTTATACTCACACTATAAGCATAATAAAGTTCAATAGTTTATCTGTTGAATGTAGTTACTGATATTATAATAATCGCAATAGGTCACAAGTTCGGTAATACCTAAATCATATTCTCGGCGGCCGACCCTCGAGTCATTTTGTAAGCTCAAAATTTTAATATAATAAATTTGTTGTGATAACGTGATAATTTTTAAAAATTATAGTTTTCCTTATATAACAATAAAAAGTAACAATAATGCAACAGTAATCGGCCTTCGTTATTTAATTTTTTAATAAGTTATTAATATATTTTATATAATTTGTTATATGCTTCATTTGCTGTTAGAAAGTTGTATAAACACCGTCCCAAACAAATGGAATCATTGTAGTCTGTGAAAACATGTACATATCAAAAGATATATAGTGACGGGCTCTCAAGGTCAAGCATACTAAAGGCCCGTGCACAACTACTTTCAATGGAACCCCTCTCTCCCCAACACCGCTCTCATACCGCTAACGCCCTCCCTGACAATGACGCAGTAAGCGTTGAAAAAGTGTTGATTAATATCTAATTAAAGTGTTGTGTGAAATAAACAATGTTGCGTTTTATTTTAATAATTGATCGTAAACTAAAAAATTTTTTGTGAAAATAAATTCTATGTTTATAACAACACGTATGAATACTAGCGTTAAATTTTATCAAACGTTAATTATCTACATTCTTTGAAATAAATAAATTTAGTTGTAAATATGAATGAAATATATTAATTAGAAAGATGTACATATAAAATCAATTGAAAAATATTGTTGTTGCGCCACTGGGATTTGAACCTGGATCTCTTTCCTAACCAGGGAAGGTGCATTATCCAACTATGAGAATTTAGTTGTAATTAATTCCTTTGTATGTCTAACAGTAGAAGTGATAATTGCTATCCGCACGACTCTCACGGCTTGGGTCACATAGACAGGGAGCATGCCTCGGCCGGTGCTTCATTTGATTTCGGCAAGCACGGACATGATGAGGAGTTTCACAAATTTGAAGACAGATCCGTGGCCGAGGAGATGGCCAAGAAGGTTAGGGTTCTCTGTTGGATCATGACGGGCCCGGATAATCACGAAAGCAGGGCGTTACACGTCAAAAAAACGTGGGGTCCCAGATGCAACATTTTACTATTCATGAGTTCTGCTGCAGGTAATTATTTTATTTATGTTTGGTAAAATATGTCCATACATTCTTTCTTGATATACGATATTTAGTTCTTTTTACAGTATTACACTGAGGGCGATTATGAGGGTTTCAAAAGAATGGCAGAACAGATAATCATGATTATTTTGAACTACACTGGAAATCATTTAACATAAAACCACGGGGACTGAAATATTTTTCCATGTTAAAGGAATTTATAAATATAATATGAATTTATAAACACAAATGTTTTCAATGTCGTAATAATTGAAACTGTTGTAATAGAAACATTAAACAAACACAGTAAATGCTGCATCTTTGTATCTTATTGATTATTGCCATATGCCGGCCTACTCAATAGAAATTTAAGTTATAAAATCGTGAAGTAAATAGTTTGTGGTGATGACGCAGCTGATGGGTAATCCTATTGTTTGAAATGGTAAGGGTGGTGTGCGTAAAAAGGCATCCTTTTGTTTATTATTTACTGTCAGTTGTCAGTCTAGTCAATAAAAAGTCAAGTCATAATGTCATAATAATAATTTTTTTGTTCTTCTGAGATTTAAAATCTTTAGTTTAGATTTTATAGATTGAGTTTTTTGGGATCAATATATTTTTTCATGGTAACTGAATTTTCATGTTACATGTTTTATGAAAAATATAGGGTATTTCAATATTTGGTTTGATTATGTATATTTATATATATATTTAGCAACAAACAGTTTGGCTAAAGATTAACAATTTGAACAATCAGTTAGTGCAAACCCACGGGGGACTGCACTCAGTTTCTGACTATTTATCTCAGTTGTCGAATGGTGTGATTAATCTGGTTTCAGATAGCAAACTGCCTACCATTGCCCTCCCGGTTAGGGAAGGACATAACCGCTTGTGGGGTAAAACGAAGGCAGCCTTTCAGTATATTTACGACCATCATAGAAACGATGCTGACTGGTTCCTGAAAGCTGATGATGACACGTAATTTTACTATTTTGTATTTAAAAAAACAAAGCTTTGTTTTGTTTGAAATTATTACTATTCTCTCATGCACGATTTTGTAATAAAGTGTGGAAATTGATCTTCACAGATATGTGGTGGTGGAGAATCTGCGTTACATGCTCTCGGCTCACAGCCCCCAAGAGCCGGTGTACTTCGGATGCCGCTTTAAACCGTTTGTTAAGCAGGGCTACATGAGCGGGGGGGCTGGTTACGTGTTGAGCCGAACGGCTCTCGACCGGTTTATCACCAAGGCTCTCCCTTCACCGAAGATGTGCAAGCAGGAGGATGAAGGGGCCGAGGATGTTGAAATAGGTTAGTACACGAATGGAAAAAATCATATGTGACAAATATTTTTTCAGCGCCATTATACTTAGGCAGTTTTTACACTACAAGAAATTAAATATAATCGATTCCGCTTCATTGGACCGCTGGTTAATTGGGTCAGCCACTTATTATTTTATTTATCGTTCACTTATACTTCTTTTTATTAGAAGATATAATACATTTTGTATAAACATAATCAGATAATTATATATATATTTATTTTTTACATTCATTCTTCTCTATGAGAGTCGTAGAGTCGTGTACAGTAAAACCTCGTTATTGCGAAATTTAAGGGACCAAAAAATAAAAATTTGTAATAATGAATTTCCACATAAAGAAATAAAAAAAATGCACTTAAAAATAGTGCAGCTTTAAAAATGTTTGTTCGTTCTGCAAACAAGACACCCATTATAATTTAATATGGGATAATATAACGTAATAAGGCATTCTGAAAACAATGCAACAATTAAATTAAAAACATTTTATGAAACATTATAAGATAATCTAAAATTCGGCGATATTTTTGAAAATTCCAGAATGTCTTCGATCTTTTTTAGTAGACTGACAAATTCGGAATTACAATTTTTGTCGAGAGTTAAAATTTTGCGGGAATCGTCACGACCTGAAGCCATTTTAGTTTCAAAGAATATTAAAAATGTGCTTTAAAGTATAAATTAAGGAATGCAATGTCAGTAAACAAATACACGAAAACAATAGTCAAATAAGTAATGAAAATGTCATACACAATATTTTCATTCATTGGAATCAGTTTTAATGTAAAAAGTGACATAAGTTGATGATGAAGACAAAAAGTAAAAATGGAATATAACAATGTGCAAAATTATAGATGTTCAAAACAGACCAGACTCGAGGTCTGCGGACATCATACATACGAGTATATGCGCGCGGACGTGTGACATGCCAATCGCAATTTCGGGAATTTCCTCTTAATTTTGTTTTCTCCATCTGGTCTGTTACGATCCGTTGTTAGAGGAGTGAACACGTGTGTATGCTCCAGAACATAGGAAGGGTGTCATTTTAACCTATTTTGACAATCGGCAATAAAACCAACCCTGATTGTGTTTGAGATTATGTCAAATAGCTTTACAAGGGCCTATTATGATCCCAAGGGGAAGTTTTACAGTGGCACAGCAGGCCGCTGTCAACATTGACAAATACATGATGGACCGATGGCATCGCTTTCAAAATAATATTTAAAAAAAATTCCTTATATATTTCCGTAAATGTATCGGTATGCTATCGTACGGGACAAAAATAATTTCATTATACATATTAATGAAATTTCGTTATATAAATTCATTTTTGTATGAAAAGTTTATTGTATGGGATTTTGAAAAGATAACGGGATTCGTTTTAACGAAGTTTTACTATATAGATATGGCAATAGTATAGATAATATTTTATGTGTGCTAAGTCTGTATACATATTTTTTGGTTTCAGATACAAATTTATAATAGTCTGTAATTTTTGTTATATGTCTATTAATTTTTGGTACTTTGAATTCTGTAAAGAGTTGGGCACTTGGATAGTAATTTTTTTTATCATAATTTTTTGAGTAATTTCTAATTGTGATATTGAAGTTTTATATGCTCCTCCCCATCCAATAATACCATATTACAAATGTGACTGTGCCAACACGTAATATATTATTTTTAGATTTGTAGATGATGTTTCTTAAAAATATGTAGGCAGTTTTCCTTATTTTGTTTGTAAGATTAATAATATGCTCTTTCCATTTGAGTTTATTATCTGTTATGATTCCTAGGTACTTGATACAGTCTTTTTCTGCATAATACATATTATGCACATAGCTTCAAAATTTCCCTTTTGCAAGCAATACAGTTTGTCACTGACAATTGGCGAGCTATAAAAATCAACATCATACAAAAATGCTTTAATGTTTGATGCTTTAAACCTTCACCACATTTCCGACATTCCTGAAATTTTTGGTAATGAGGAAAATGAGAACACGTTAGAAGTTCCTATTGTTAATTATCAAGAATTTTCGACAATAGATAACAATTTACCATGTTACAATAAAAATTAAGACTGTGATGATGCAATTGTTGAAGTCATTAATCGAAACGTCAAACATTAGATGAAGAAGATGATGATGATGAAAATCCACCTGTTTTTTATTACTGAATTATACATAAATTAAAATTATTTAGAGAAAAATATTCAGTTTATTTTACACTTGCTTCGGTTAATTGGGGCAGCCGCTTAATCGTGTCAAATGTCCTGGTCTCAATGTGTCCCAATTAAGTTATGATTAACTCTGGTAATGTATTAAATGTGCATTTTCCTTAGTTACTGAATGTAATTCTTATTCCTTTTACCAATTTTCAATCATTTTGAAACTATCCTGTGTGTGTGTAATGAAGAGTTGAATATCACAATAAACTTGCACATAATATAAAACTATATTTTATACTGTCATCTTATGTAGCACAATACATAGTATTAATATTTTTCTTCCAGGAAAGTGTCTCTCGAATGTGGGAGTTAAGGCCGGAGACTCGAGGGATCCCCTGGGTCGGGGACGATTCTTCCCGTTTATTCCGGAACATCATCTCATCCCAGGAAATGTAGACAAGAAGAATTGGTACTGGAACTACATTTATTACAAATCTGAAGAAGTGAGTTTTTTTTATAACAAATATTTTATTTATTTTTACGGTTATATGAGCTGTTGTGTGATACTCTAAAATAATGATTTTTCCCTTCAGTACAGCAATCATAATTTATATGTTATCATTGTAGTGTATTATTTTAAAATTATTTTTATATAAGAAAATGTTAACTAATTAATAATTATTATATTTAACTTTGTAATTATAAAATTCGATCATGGTGAAAATATCTTAAACTGAGCTTTGATTTGAATAATTTTTTTAAATAGATAAGTATATACGGAATACGCGTTACATCAATATTACTAATTACGTCAGTCTTACTAATTTATATTTTATCCAGGGTTTAGACTGCTGCTCAGACAATGCAGTATCTTTCCATTACGTCAATCCTAATCAGATGTACGTCCTGGATTATCTTATTTATCACTTGAAGCCTTTCGGCATCAACTACCAGATGGATGCGACGGGAATTAATCAGAAGAAAGAAAAGGTCTCGAAAGGGGCGCACTTTGTCCAAGCGGTCAGCGAAAACTCTAAACTAGACGTAGCCAGTGAGACTTCCAGTAAAGGTTTAACCGTAACTCAAGATGAGAACGCTCTATCTGTGAGATAGATGTCAGTATCCAACAGTGCTGCAAATCTTACCAAAATTAGGCTTGTTAAGTAAACCAATATTTATGTTCATCAAAAATTATTCAAAAACAATTGTTTCATTTAAGTTAAATATAAACTGTTGTCATGATACATGATTCCATTTTGAATGTTGCATATTTTTTGCCTGTGTCAAAAAAGAAACCCATTTATTAATTATTTATAATATTAATTTAGTTATTAATATTTTCTGTGTCTCAAAATTTATGCACATTTAACCTCTCCCTCAGAAAACCAGCGTATCATAACCGACAATAAAAACAACAATAATTATAATATAATCAAATATTTGTTATAGATAACAAAGAAATGTTTAGTCACAATATTAAAGGGCAAATAATAATTTTGGCTGTCTTCTTCTTTTAGTGCTTGTCGGTCAGCAATTATTATTTTATTTCTATCAGCTTGAAATGGTTGAATTTCCCGTCATTCTATTAATCTGGCTCATTTTTCGAAGTCATCTGTAAGTCTGTCTGCTTTATTTGTAGTCTTATTCTGTCTGTGTACAGTCTGCCATGATCCATTTTGTTTTCCACAAAGTATGTACATGATAATTAGCAAACAAGACAAAGTGCACATGATAATTAACAAACGACAAAGTACACATGATGATTAACAAACAAGACAAAGTTCACATGATAATTAGCAAACAAGACAAAGTGCACATGATAATTAGCAAACAAGACAAAGTGCACATGATAATTAGCAAACAAATTGAAATAAATGTTGGCAGACTGTACATATAGATAATAAGACTGGCAAAAATATTTTTAATGAAAACACTTTTTTGTGATTTTGTGAGAGTTTGAGTTGTTGTGTTTATTGAGTTTGCGTAAGTTGCAATTTCAGGACATGGTTCTGTGGTATTTTTAATACAAATTATTGGGTTGATACAAAAGATTGTCTAATCAATTAGAAAGATATAAATAAAAAATCTATCCCGGTAACAACCCTATTTTTTCAAAAGTTAGATTTTTCCATATACTTTTCTAATTGATCCATTTAATTTGTATTAATAAACAAATTGCTGAAGATATTATTGTAATACAAATTAATACTAGATGAGCGAAACAAATGTTATTAATTTTAAACACTCTTTACAACATAACATTTAGGTAACGGCGCTAAGACATTCTGGTTTTCTAGAGGCGTAATATAGTTATTTCTATTACCGATAACTACATATTAGTTCTTTTCTAAAAAGATAAAAATTTCTTAATATTTTCTCTTCCGATTAATTCACATCTATTTTTGGCAACTTATCTATGTTTTAATTTGTGAATAATCATAAATGTCTGAAAAATTGCTTACACCTAGGAAGAAGAAGGAATAGTTGCCAGTTTAGCAGTCAAGTTATATCGGTTACACTGTTATTGTTTCTACAAAATAGTTACTGTCACAAATTGTTTGCAAGTCAAAGCAACTTTCATGTAAATAGTTTCACTCTTTACCCTCGTAGATGCATTCAATTTGTGAAAGCAATTAATGAATATAAATTTAATATCGCTAGTCAAATGAATACTCAGTAAATTAAAATAACATTGTGAATTGAAATAATACTAAAAGCTTTTTGATGAAATAAAGACATTAAAATGCTTGTAATTAAGTAATTATATTCTAAAATGAAAATTTTAGAATCAAATTTCCTTTTTGTTGTTTCATAATATACATGAGGGTGCTAGTCAGCAATCTCCATATTTTTTATTTGGTAAGCTTGAAGATTAATATATTATTTATTGATGCGCTTATTATTATAAACGGTAATCGTGATATCTGATTTAAAACACAAAATAAATGCAATACCTTCATGTACAAGCCAGTTCTCACATTGGCAGCCATTTAAATTTCAGAGTAGCGAAAACTGCTATTGGTCGAATCCTAATATAAATAGTAGCAGGAAAAACTAACTGACTGCAACTAACATTGATTTTGATTCACCAATTTACATCAAAAAGAGTCAAGTTTGATTGTTAATAAATTAACACAACGTGTAAAAGCTGTATGAGAAAATAACTCCATTAAAAGTTAGAATAAAATAATAATGGAGGTTGCTGACATTGCACTCTGATTGAGAACAATTTTATCTTGTGACATCAAAAAAGTGTTAAGGAAGTGTACTGTATATATGTTCATACATTAAATATTTGGAGAAAGCAATTAGTATCATTTTCTGTCAGAATTGAAATGATATTTAGGCTGTACCAATTAATCTGTTTCATTCATAAACAGTTTATTATTGACATAATTTTTTAATCGGAATCTGGGTTTACAATTAGTACTGATGTGCATGTGCTTTTAATTGTATGATAAATTTATATTTAATTATTACTCATTAAAAAAAGTAAAATGATATTATTTAATTTAACTTGTCAAAAATGTTGAGACAGAATTTTGAACATTTAATATTTTAAATATTGTTTTTTTTTTTTTTTTAAATATCAGGCCTTTATTTTGAATTAATATTATTTAAAAAATTGAAGATACATAATTTCTCAGTTTGAAACTCTATCCGAAAATGTGATTTCCTATTATACTGTGAAATTTAATTGTACATATATAAATTGGGTGTCTTATTAGAATAATATGTATGTAACAATGGATGATTTATTAGAATGTTTTTAAGTTACCAAAAATATAACTTTATCCTCAACATTTCATTCCATTTGCCTTATATAGGTAAATTAAATGTCTGTTATGTCACCGAGAATGCAAATAATTATTACCTTGCTGGTGGAGCGTGCCAGGCTATCCAGATATAATTTAGTCAATGTTTAGAGACACTTTATAAAACATTGAATATTTTGTGTTTAATGCTATGCCAAAGTTTTTTCTTTCTTCATTATAGTTCATGATGCCATTTGAAAAAGAAAAAGAGAAGTTTGAAGTGTTTTGTTTTTAGTGTTAGATTTATTAAGTGAGTACATTACTCATAAATGAAGAAAAAATCCAGATTTATGGTTACAGTGTGTGACTTAATGTTGGCGGATCCCAATTATTGTTTTATTATATTTTTCGTACTTTTCTTTTACTAGGTAGTAATAAAAAATTGGTTTAAATAGTAATACAATACATATAAGCTCATTATACTTAGGTTAATAAATTTATAATAGATCAGATTTTATTTGCCTTTTGTACTTTATAATTTTAATATGCTTGCTTTTCTAAATTACACTGTTAGCTTCTTTGTAGATTTGCATAAGTTTTTTAATGAAGCATTCGACTCAATTAAATTAAATAAAATGCATCATGCTGTGATTATTCATACTCAATTTGTTGACAACAGTGTGGGAAACAAATATATTCCTCCTGATCAAATTTTGAGCACTATTTACATATTGATATGACAATATATTGAGAAAGAAATTTATAGTGTGTTAGTAAAGTATAGGGTAACCACAAAACCATTCTGTCGTTTCCCCTACCGTACATTTAAAAATTAAATTTCAAAACACATTATTTTTATAAAATTTGTATAAAGATATGTTTTTACTGCAATCAAACCTTATTATTTTGAAATACAACATAACATAATTTTTAAAAAAAATCAAAATCTCACCAATTCAATAGTGATGAGCTAAACGTTATTGTGACTGTGATTGTGCGTTTGGTATTTCCTTTGTAATGATTCTTGGTAAATGATATTTTACTGTTCGAGGTTTAGTTTCCAGTATATCAGTGATTGATCGCCTAATTACGAATAATCACTTACTTATCATCGCTACAATCGAACACAAATTTCACAATCACAGTCATAATAACGGTTAAAGTAACGGTATAGCTCATCACTACAATTCAACATAAACTTTGCACAATTTCGAAAACACTCTAATATTGTTCTGGTCTCACGATAACTAAAGATATACTCATATTATTAGGCAAATGTAATATAAATAAAAATCTTAATACAATATTTCCAAACAAATGTTGCTGTGATGAAATAAATACAATACAAATCGCCATAGAAATTCAAATATAGGTAATTAGAATTATATTGTGATCAAATCGCTTTGTCATTTTGAAACAACTTACACTTGTCATGGGAATTCACCTAAAGTGATCCCCATTTGTTATCTTGTGCCACTTTGTAAAAACTGTACACGGTATTCTCTATTTTCCAAAGATGCTGAGAACGTAGATAATATGCCGGGTATGGTAAATGTTGATTGCTTTTTAGAATTATGTGATATAAAATATTAGATTCATGATGTAAGGAACTCACAATTATTTTGAATTAAAAATTACCGAGGTTTTCAAATTAACAAAGTTATTTTTATTAAAAAATTGATAATTGAGGTCAAGATATATTTAAACATTACATTGAATCTCGAATTATAGTAGTTTAAATTGACTCGCATTTCATTGCAGTTATATCACTACAACATTTTACTCTTCTGAACTCTTTCCTAGAATAATAAATAATTGAATCTCTTTCTAGAACAATGCATAATGACTACTAGAGTAGGCCTATTTTATTTGAAAATGTATAGTGTATATAAAAAAAGTGTTGGTCACAAAAAGTCTCAGAATAATGTGAAAATTAAATATTGATTTTACAGTAATTTCATAATTTATCTTTATTTTCTGAGCGGTCGATTTTATAAACAAAAAAAATAGTTGACATATAGCATCTGTGGTTTATTATTTGATAAAAAATTGAGCCAATTTTCTTAATGTTTTATTTATTGTAATGGAAAATATGCATCCAAATATTTTCTAATTTTTAAGAAATGTAAAGATATTACTATGCATACATGGCTGTGTGTAGGCAAAACCTACACCCAATTAACAATGATATTTTTACTTTGAACTAACTCAACGTGTGTGCGCTATGAAAAAAGGATCAATTTGAATGGTCGGTAGCGTAATGAGTCCTCGAGTGGCGAATGTCATTAGCTCATCACATGAATTCTTGCAAATTTATTTCACTGATTAACTAAAAAGATCAAGCATAATCTACCTACGTAATTATGTACCTTCGAATTATGTTATGTTTTACGTGATTATGAGTAGAAACTTGCTTCTTTAAATTGTATAATAGATTTTTACACCCGTAGTTACCAATTCTATAATAACTATTTATGTTTAAAGAAATATAAATGTACATTTTCTTTACATGAAAATATTATTAGCAAAAATGACATTTTCAGTGTTAAAGAATAACTTTATTTGTGCATATTTTGTATTGATTTGTTTTTCAGTTAATGAATCTCGTGCAGCATAGTCATAGATCTGGGGTATTACATATTGTATTATTTATAACTGTTATGAGGAGAAGCATATACATAATTTATTATTATTCTAATTAGTAATGGGAAAATCATTATTTTAACTGTTATTGTGACTGTGATTGCGTTTGATTATAATGATGATTGATAACAGATTCGAGCAATGACTGGTACACTAGAAAGTAAACCTCCAACAGTTAAATCTTAGTTATCAATCATTGTTAAATCTCAGTTACACAATCACAATCACATAACGGTTTACCATCACTGATTCTGATACATTTTTTATAATTATAATAATAATTTTTATTATTTAAATCTCATTACTGACACTCTTATCTAACTTATTAAATTGTAATGTAGTCTTATTGTTATGAAAATTATTTTATTACAAGCCAACAAAATTTATTTAGTCATGAAACCAAAAAAGAAAATTGTATTTTAAAATAAAATTTATTTCAACTCATTTTATACTGCTTTACTTTTGGGATGTAATTTTTTAATTAGATTTAAAACAATATTTAATATATTTTTTTATTTATAATACATATCCTTAATATAATTTATTAAGTAAACTTTTAGATCTTCTCTTACAGAACTGAAATATTCTGATCATTAGGTCTTAATTATATGGTGATGATTATTAATGTCCCGAGTAATAGAAGTCCATCTGACACAGGTACACTTTGAAGAGAGCAAACAGGTTGTTGATTCTATTATCTTTCTGTGCTTTATTACTGTTCATGCTCCATTTTCTCGGTATGTAATTAATATGATATTGTAACTAATGCAATCATCTCTCGATATATGAACCATTCCATTTATAATATGGCTTTAGTTCTTTGTAATTATGACACTTACTGGCATCACTATTTGCTATATTCTTAACTGTTAATTACCCAACATCATTTACTGTGTATTTATTTACATTGAACAAAGTTAAATGTGCTTTGGAAAACATTAATAATTAATTTTCTTTTAAATTTGATTATTTTATTTATTTATTGATATTTTGTGACCACTGTAAATATTGTCATTTGACATATTTCCTGTGATGTAAAACAAATATTTATTTTAAATAATACATTTATTAACACTACAGAATATATAACTATAATTTTTCCGAAATAATTGATGTCATGTATTGAGGGATGGGTGTAATGTAAATGCATTTTTAATTATAAACTTACTGTCTTTAAATCTGCCCATAATTATAAGAAAACAGTAAAATCTCATTATCAGAGGTAATGTGGACTGAGCCTACCTCGAATAATCAAAAACTTGGATCATACAAAAAGCTGTGGATGTTACGTACTGCGATTATTATTTTTGATTAATTAAAAATTAACATTTATTTAAATAGAACACCAAACTATACTCATACACCAAAAAAAAACAATTACATTTTTCATGTTTCGTAGTTGTTCCTTGCCAGTGATGTCTCCTTATGACACCAGTTTGCGCAAACTGGTTGTTAATATTTATAAGTATTTATAGTATAGAGATATCAGATATATTGAGAAATGCTGGTATGATCTGCATCAAATCATTCAAATAGTTCAACATTTCGTAATTCGTTCAACACTTAACGTAGTCAGTCAGTCATAATAGCTAAAATGTATAGCAAAGCTGTTGACAATTTTTTTGGGAGACATCACTGTTCCCCACTTCCTGTTATTACTGATACTCCACAATTTAGAAAATTCGGCTCAGATAATCGCAGTTGAATAATCAAAGTTCTACTATATCTGCACATGTCATTTAACAATTAAAAAGGTTAATATAGTTGCTATTGAAATGTTAATAGTATTTTTCTGACATGACAAAATGTACTTTTGAATTAATATTATATTTGTAATTACGTCTCAACTCTTGGTTTGTATGGATCATATTATTTTAAGAATTGCATTTCAATGAGTTTGCTATTGTATAGAATATAATAGATTATTCATTTTGTGACTCAATGTATTAGTAAGTGCATAATATGTAGATATATACCAGTTCCAGTAATGTGTATGTGATTATTATTTTAGTTTTTAAAAATAAAAACTAAGTTACCTACCGCATTGAATAGGTATGAATGACTTTTTGAAGTGTGAATATTTTGTGTGCCATTCTATTTTATTTGTATTCTAGTGTTTTGGTGCAATTTATAAATAGACAGTCGTTTAATTAAATTAGTCACATTTTCATCTGTGCTGTTATTATAATTAAACAATTATATTGTACGCTTCGTGCAATTATTTATCTGTATAATCATTGCGAGAGATGTTGCAATCTTTGGTTGACATAAGCTATCTTCTTTTAGCATTAATGTTTCTATTGAATACTGCAGGGTATCTACATATATCTCCTTAAACATTACAGTTGCTACTGCACTAATGTCATTTATTGTATTAACAGAAAAACATTTGATGGTAACATTACTACCCGCTGTCCTTCGGGCGGTTACTGCAAAAGGATCTCATGTTAGTTTGCGGTCTCTCTTTTTAAAATCATTACCATGCAATACAAAATCTGCCTACCCTGAGGTCACACTTTCTTCGAATCTCCTCTCATTCATTTACAATGCAATTTCTTAGAGCAACTTAATTTGGCACCAATCAGTGTTAAAAAAATCAAATAATAAAAAAAAAGCCTTTTGTATCAATGCTTCCTTAAAAAGTATCTTGTAATAAATAAAACTGTAAATATATGTGCGCATATGTCAGTATGCCTTCAACCCACGGTCACAGAGAAAGAGAGGAGGTATAGTTTACCCCTCGGGACATATCTGGGGAATTCACCTAAATCAGAAGTGGGAGCTCCACAAACTTTCTGATAATTCAATTGGCTTTAGACAGTAACACTGAGTTTTTCTGTTTCTGTTTTGTAATAACATGGCCTAAATATTCAGCATTTTAAAGAAAAGGTATTTTTATTTCTTCTTCCTTCATGTCAAGATTGACATGTAGTAGCCTTAATCAGACGAAACACAACTAGTAATGCACCTCCACAAGTCAGTTCAGAGTCGTCCCCACAACTGACTCCAATCTCTTCAACATGATGCATCCATGTACCATTGTGGTAGTTTTACAAATCTTCTTTGTTGCACCCAGGATAATTTTCTTTTCTAGCCAGTCATATTGACATATAATATCGCAGAAAATTCAAAGAATCTTTTGTTTACCGCTGTAGATAGACTGAAGTATTTGTGTACATGATATGTAACATCCTTCTTCAGTGGTGGATTTATATGGTCACGCAAATCGCAATTGTGAGGGAAGTAAAACCAGAAGCATCAAAGAAAGCGAAAATATAAAAGCTCCAAAAATACTGATATAAATAGATTTGATTATGCTCGGCTACCATCAGGTATGCATGGCTTCTAATTAAACAAAAACAATGTCTATATCTGTGTTGCTAGTCATAGTTCACATTGAACTCCCCAAAATATACAGCGAGACAGCCCCCCCGCACCATAAATCTGTCCCTGGGTGTCTATTTTCCATTTGTCGCTATGGTGAACTATTTAAAGCTCTGCCACACATAAAAATTAAAAAAAAAAAGAGTGTGAACCAACATTATTTTAATTAGTTATTTAATTTGCCTGTCTTTCCATATTCTCACGAGCTAGTTTATAGCAACTTGCCCACAGTTTTTAGTGTTTGTGATTGGTGCGCTCAAATATATTGCCTCTTGATTATCTTTGCACCCTGCTATTTGACAAGTTTGTTATCATCATATACAACCAATATTGTTTGTTTATTTCTAAAGAAAAGGTTAATATATATTGAAAAATAAATATCTAAAAATCACTTAGTCAGTTTGATTGTTTCATAAGAGTTTTAACCTACTTTTTTCCCATGACGAGAGATTCCAAATCCAAATAAAATGGGTGTCTTTTGTTAATTGATAGTGTCATAAATGCACCATGCACGGATTAACCATTTTATATTTTTCTACCAGCTTATTTACTGTAATTTCACCAATAATATTTTCAAATGAATCCTATATGTACCTTGCTTGTTGAATGCCGTTGTGTTTGATGTTATAATATCAATACCTACAATTTTGTATAAACACTTGATAATGTAATACTTTTAAAATCATTCCAAAATGTAACGTTTCTATATAATGAGCGCAACTTTTATTTACATTTATTAGACATATTAGATTATGTGAATTAATTTTTAGAACAATATCTACCATGTTGAACCTGCAGTTGTTTTCATGCAGTGTCATGGCAGGTTGTGTATGTAATATAATAGAAACCAATGAGGTATACTCTTTGATAGAAACAGACACTTGAGTCAACACTGCCTATATTAAAATATTGTTTTTTCCTTATTTTCAAATGACATGTTTATAGTTATAAAACTCAGCATTTACTTTCATTCAAATTTATACCATGTGTACTATTTTTTAAATTAAATAAACATTTTCATTTTTTCTTACGTATATGCTCATTTCATTTTACATGTGTGTGACCCTGTTTTACCCATTCCTTATGACTAACTTATTGATTCACGGGTAGACTTAACCACTAATATTAACATATTTTTTTAATTTAACTATTGTTGTAAACGGATCCATGTGTTTACAATTTTTTATTACTAAGATATTTCCCTGTTTATTTAAATTCATGCTTTAATTGGTTATCAAGGTATGTGAAAGTTACACTAACTTTTCAGAATTTTCAAGCCTTTCATTTGTTGTATAACTAATAATTTAAGTCACAGTCGGTGATTACTTCACGGGTATGTCAAAATAAATCTTAATTTACATGGGTAAAATTATTTTCTTATCAAATATAATATTGTGCCCTTGGAACAACAAGGTATCATCTGACATTTACGTCAAATTGAAATATTGAGCTTCAAATATTAATTTTTAGATTACTTAGATTAGACTTTGTCGGAGTTTGGTACATCGTTCGTGAGGTGAAATTTTTGAAAAACCTATTTCTTGTGATGCAAACCATAGATAGATGCAAACACATCTAGTTCATAGAAAAAAATTATGTGTTGCATTAACTAAAAGTAAAATATATTTTGCATGCTGGACGAAGGACATAATGGACACGGCCTTCTACTGGATATCTGGTATTAAAGATGTCAAGGCAAATAGAGAGTGATATCTGCGGCCATGTGGCGAAGCTGTTGTAGCCGCGAAAAGAAAAATAGATTGTTTATGCAAATGGTCAGGATGTTCATCTTTGGCAACAAGGATTGGGAATTCAACCTTGATGATGTTTTTTTTTATTATTGATTTTTAATATTGATAATTTTTCGTTTAACAAAAACCTTTATATTATTATATACTTTAATAATTTTTAAATAATAATTAACAAAATTATGAATTTTTTAAAAGACCATTGCCAAAAAATTTCTTTTCAGTGTTTTTCAGCTTTAACAATTGTAGCAAATAAAGTAATATTCAAAACCAATTGATTTATAAATCTTCAAATGCCAAACAATATTGGGCAATTTTTGACGTATTTAGATGGATTATATAAACAGCCGTTTTAATTAATATAATGTATTGTATATGTATGTTTTCATAATTTAGGCCATCAACTTCTATTTAAAACCAAGTTTTTTTTATTTTGAAAAATATTTTTACTGGTCCTCTTAATTGTGTTTTTTTTTAACATGGAAAAAATTTATATGGAGAAACTGATATGATTTTAAATAAAATTAAAATAACACACCATTTTTTTATAATAACCTGACTGAAGAAATTGTATAAATAATGTTTTGTCAGTAGTTTTCCTTTCGGAACATCTTTTCTTGTATCATATTATATATCCATTCACTAAAATTAAAATGCACTACTTGTAAAGATACGAGTACTTCAAAAAATTATTAAATTTTGAATGGCAATGCTTATTATTGTTGTCTAAAACTATTATGATAAAAAACCAACTGTTTTATCCTCACCGCTGTTTAATATTGTTAATAAATTAACTAAAAAAAGTCTTAAAACATGCGTAGAATATCCCAAAGTCAGAAATGGTAAAGTAAATAAATGCAGTTTAACAATTTGTTTACACAAGTGTCACTTTTTTATACATATTTAAGTTGGTCTGCTCTCGCCTATAAAATAATGAGGCTCAAATGAATTATTTTCCGTTGAATGAAGAGGTTTTGTGGTCAACAGTTTTAGCAGGTATTCAAGTGTCATTTTATGTTAAAAGAGCGCAATTTCAAATTCAATTTCAATCACTGCTTACATCCAACGGTTTCATGGGAACTGTGGTAATGTTATTATTGCAATAAATATTTTAGACATTATTGCAAACTGTATAAAATATTTCTGCATCTTGTCATAAATATTTGAGTAAAAATCACAATTGAATACATACTATAGCTATGTGCATTAATTTTTTAGTTTAAAGTAATAAGCATTCTGAATAGTTTTCTAAATGCAAGTAATTTGTCTTATTATTAAGAAATTGTTTTAAAACATTTAGTATAAATTTTCTAAAATGATTAAAGTTTTTTAAATTTTTTTAGTTGACAATAGGTCCGCTTCATCCAGATGCACAGAATGTACGGAAGAATAAAGAGTTGTATGGGTAAAGTTATTAATATTTCTCAAGTTGTAGGATTTTTTCTTTGTGTAATGACATTAGGGTGCACCTTTTTAAACATTTTGAAATTAAAAAATGGCAAGATTTATTTAGAAAAACGATTTTGTGTCTGAACTTCGTAGAATGTTAGACTATATTTAATGCTAATTCCGATCATTTTTTGGCACGATTTGTCACTATGGATGAGACCTGGATCCACCACTACCAACCAGAGTCCAAAACAACAATGGAAAATGGAAACAGATTCCGATGGCCAAGTAGTTTGTCAGCTGATAGGTGATGTCATCTATTTTTTGTTTGTAAGAGTATTGTCATGACTAGTGATGGTCGGTATCTAAGATTTAACTGTTAGGCCTGTATTCATAATGTGTCGATAAAGCCCGCACCTTTCTTTAAAAATCCATAAACAAATATTTCAATTCAGAGCCACACAAAAGTCCGGCTCGACAAAGGTATGATGTCACATGTTAAAGTCTACATTTTCCTTGAAATTTTGTATGGAGTTTCAATTCACGGTTCGCTTGATATTAAATAGCTTGAAGAATTATGAATAAACAGTTACCAATCATTGTTACAATCACACTCGCAATAACAGTTTTAATAACGATTTAACCATCATTAGTCATGACTGCTTAGATAAAGGCCAAACAATATAAGTACGGATACTACTACATAATTCAATTAAGAGAAGAAATCAAAGAGAAAAGACATAGAATGCTGTTATTAAAAAGCATCATCTTTCACCAGGTCAATGTGCCGGGTTACACAATGTCTGATGCAATGGCTGTGCCTCTAGCTTCTAATTAATGGGCCACCTGTCTTGTTCACCTTATGTGTATATCTCTTCCCATACCTCATAAACTATCTTGGCAGGAAATGATTTGATTCAAACAATGATATCATATTTATTATTAGATCTTGAATCAAGTTATTTTGAAGGACTCAACTTTCTATATAAATAACTGAGATATCGGCTTTGGAGTATCATTGGGAAAAAAGCATTCAGTGTTGCGCATAGGACTAATGTGCGACTTACAGCAATACACAGAGCAGGACGGGTGTAATACCGTGCCAAGTCACTCTCCTAACCAAACAATATAAAGGGTTAAATAAAACACAAATAATTGTGGAATATCGCGAACATTCATTTTGAGAAACATGACAGGGTGGGTGACCACTATTAATTTATATACAATTACTTTCGGCGCACGGTCGCTCCATACATTACATAATTAGCGGTCTTATCGAGTACCGCCAATCCTTCAATAAACGAGCCAGGTGTCTCGCGGTCCGAGACTCGTCACTTCAAAGCAACTCGCTGGCACTCAGTGTTTAGCGAATTCATACGGTCCTGGCTGGCCCCTTTCATTGGTGCCCAACGTCAAATAGCTGATCAGTGACCGCATGCAGGTCTCCAAATCGGGCCTTTTCGCGGCCACCATCGCGAGAGGTCATCTACTAGGTGGAATCCTGTGCGGAACATTCAATTTTAAGAAGATTACATACAACCATGATTGCGCTATCGGGAGAGGTGAAGAGAAAACTATTATTATGCATTTTATGGCATTGCACTTCCCAACATATCTATCTCGAAATAAATTATATACACAACATGGTGGTGCTAGATCAATAAATAATATATTTAAGTTTTAAATGTTTACCTGCAATAAAAATATCTTCAAAAGTTCACACTCATTTTATTATTTTATATTGGCATGCAGTCAGTCTTTTTAAATAAACTACTATATTTCTGCAAAATAAATTGAAATAACGTATTTGCTCGCAAAATTTGTGCATCATTTTCGCTATTTTCATCGCTTAAAAATCGGGATATGTAAAATATGCAGATTCTTTTAGTGGAGGAAATTTTTTAGAAAATTTAAACACAATTGCGCACTAAAATTGTTGAAAAGTAACTAAAATATTTTGTAGACTTAAGAGTTCGCAGTGCTCTACAAAGCTATTAATTCTGTACACTCAGAAAAATCCGCAATTAGCATCCCTTGGCAAAAACAGCAATTGGCATGCTCGCTCTTTTATCAAGAAACTGCAAATTTTAGGTATAAAATAAGTTGACCATCTTTTGTACCCAGATATGCTCGATTCTCCGGACTGAGATGCACACAGAAGCGGACAGCGTCGACTGAACTCGCCAATAAATTACTTTGTAATAATGAAAATAATATTTTAAATTTAGTCGTAATTTATTTTAGTTACCTTATAAGAATTATGTTAGAATAAGGCAGCACTCTATATAAAGTGTCACGCCTAATTAATTTGAAGTATTTAACTTCCAGTAAATTCTTTAGAGGGTTTTTTATCATAATTTTTTTTTCCCAATTCAATAAGGTAGTTAGTAAAAGTGTCAAAGCGGTTAGCGCTGATGCACTTGTAGTAGTAGATTAGGCGGTCTAGCCGTGTGTAGAGTATGAGGAGTATCGTAGACTCTAATGCCAGCAGTTCATTCTTGCCGAGACCCGAGTGGTACGAAGTACACTCCCGCTAAGGCTCCTCACCTCGCCTCACCGACCAGAACGAAACGAGAGAAACCGAGGGCTGGCTGTACACTCGCGGTGAGGGCAGACGGCACGAGTCGACACGAGAATAGCCGATGTAAGGCGAGAGCCGCAGTACATTCTCTTGCTCGGCTCCTTTCGGTGAGAGTGGACTGCTGGCATAAGGAATTGGAAAAAAAAATCATACCCAGGTAGAATACTCATAGTTCAGGAATCAAATGCATACAATATGCGGAGTAAAAAATAAAATTCATAATCATTATTTAAAAATAAGGGTGCGCAAAATACACAGTGGTGCAAATATGGTAATATTGGTACCTTGTAATATTCTTATCATAATTATTATACATCATTTTATTCAGATTTTAATATGTAGTCCTCATTTAAAGACCAGGTTCTGTTCCACCAATATGGTCGTAAAACGAATTGGTCAGTAAATAAACTCAAATTTTATTTTAATGAAAGATGTAATGTTTTAAAATTTGTGCACAGCATGCTGTCAATTGACGCAGTCAACACTGACTAAATATAGGCAACACGCACTATAAATTAAGGAAGGTGGTAGGGTGCTCCATAACGTCATCAACATAGTTCGACGCTCACTTGATGCTAGGGGTAAGAGACGTGACACTTCTTATAACGTTAAGTGTCTCTTTCCTACTGACGACGATAGAACACAAACATTTAATGGTTCTCGTACAAAGTGTTGATAGGTGTATAATAACGGTTGTAAGTGTAAGCGGTCATTAAGTGAGTGATTGTATATTATAATATTCTGTCAGAAAAATATTTAATTTCGCTTTATTTCCCAAAATATGTACAGCTTATTTCAATATATATGCCTGTTATTTTTTATACAATTTTAAGATTTATATTTAGAATTATTTATACGTATAATAAATACAATTAAAGTTTAGATACATTGAAGAATGAAAATGGTGGTACATCAATGCAATAATTGAGTGCAGATTCATTATATGATTAGGAAATGAATTTTGTAGAATCTTCCTAACAATGACCTAAGATCTATATGTATAGTGAGTGTTGAATTCAAATTAAGTAAATATTTTTTTTTTGCTTTTCAGGGATGAGGTATGCCATTTATTATATATTTCTCATAACCCTCGTCATTGGTTTCTTCATTGGATACAGCTTACCCAATGTCTTCCTTAGCTCCAGTAAATACAATCCTCACAATTACAATGACTGGTTTGGGTAAGTCAACGGAGAATTGTTCAATTTATTACTATATTACTCTAAAAACACATGTGGTGGTGGACATACATTATATAATACATATGAGTACATAGTATATCATACATAAATATGGTGATATTAAGCAAGCAATCAAACAAGCTTTTTAACATAAAAAACCAAATCTTCAAATCACATAAAAATACAAATCAATCTATCAAAACCTGCATATGGATCTCAGCACTTTACGGAAGTGAAATCTAAACTATTAACCAGAGTGAAGAAATAATAATAATGCGGTGCTGGAGAAGGATGTAATGAATAAGCTGGACTGAGAGAATTACAAATGAGGTCAGTATCGAAAATCAAAGGGGCCAATGGATAGGACACGTTCACAATGCAAATGTTCAAAAATGTAATTGTGGGAATGATTGATGGAAGAAAACAGTGAGGAAGGCCCAAAAAAACATTCACTCATCAAATAATGAACAAGGCAAAGTGGTCTACATTTATAGACTTCTGGATGGGGTTCAGCTCATTGACGCATTGCGTGCACCAACAAGAACACACAAATAATTTAATATGAAAGAAGAAAATTATAAAATGTATTTAAATGATTTGTTATATCATTTTATTCAGGTAGGTTGTTTCAAAAATCTATATCGACTACATTGATTATTAGTTATGTTTGGATTGTCTTGACTTGAACATTTAACTTAAAATATGTAGGGAACAGGATTTTACATTCACCGCCGTCTCACGCAAACACCAACTTGACATTGCGTCCACGACTCACCGACTGAACGATGACAGGTTGGACATTCGTCAGCAACAACACAAACAACAACTTGCCATTGCGTCCACGACTCACTAGACGGCGACAGGTTGGGCATTCAGGGGGTTCACTTCTCCGCCGTCATGTCATCAAAACTGGTCAAGTCCCACACCAGTACAAATCGTCCCACCGTCCATGCTGTAGCAGCAAGCCCATCATGACCACATAAACGTGTCGCAACCTGCAACTAGGTCACTGGAGGAAGAGTGCTGTAGGGGACAGGATTTTAAATTCACCATCGTCTCAGCCTGCTTCGATGCTAGCGGCATAGTGCTGCTCCTGATCCCTCACTGATGAGCTCTCTCCGCTCAGCAACACAATATCACAATAAACATCAACATGCCAATTATCACGCTTTCATTTAACCACCGACCTAACCCCCAAAGATATATTCAATTATACTTGTTATACTACAAGATGTCCTTTGTCTTTTGTTTACAGACTGAACTATGAAATCAGTGTTACATTAAATATAATGCATCTCCTTTATGCCAGTCATATACAACAATTATTCAAATACAAATAATTAAATGTATTACATAATTAGAAAGATATACATATAAAATCAATTTTATCGAAAAATATTGTTGTTGTTACTGGGATTCGATCCTGGATCTTTTCCTATCTGGGGAACATGCATTAACCGATTATGCTATACCAACACAGTGCATTGATGACAAATTTTCGAACTTATATGTTACACTTTTCAAATTGATACATCTATCGTTCTATTATTTGAAAGTCATCTTTTTTATTTTATTATTTTGCATGTTCCCCGGATAGGAAGAGATCCAGGTTCGAATCCCGGTAGCAACAACAATATTTTTCGATAAATTTGATTTAAATGTACATCATTCTAATTAATACATTTAATTTGTATTTAAAAAAAATATCACTTGCTTATGTTCGGAATAATTACAACTTCACAATAAGAATGTGTATTATTCCTATTATTCTCTAGTATTATACTTATTTAGACTTTATTGATATACATATTTTTGTTGTTAACAGAGGTGAATATATTATAATATAACATGGTAAACATAGTATATACTCATAGTTTATTGTGTGGGATGGAGTAGACTCCACCTCTGATATATACATCGTTGTCCTGGCTACTTTGCTAGACTGAAGTCTGTGATAAAGTAGCCAGTTTTTTTTTATGCTGTTGTGGTGTTATTTAATTCAAGAAAGATAAAGATTCGACAGGAATAAAAATAGAGATAAAAAATAAATATATATATATATATATAAAATTAAAAAAATGAAGTGGGAGTGTTGTAGAACTAGTGAATTATTAGTGTAGGCACTGTATAATGATTATGTTAGAATGTCAGATAGGCATGCTTCTGATTGATCTCTACCTGATTGGATCATATGCTGGGTCTATATTTGTGTAATCTTATTGGAGTTGAACGATTTCCAGTTGGTATTGAGTGTGTTGTACAGTTTCGGAGCTAAGAATATGTAGAATTTTTGATAAAATGTCGTTGCTCTCGGAACTGGCGTGTAGATGTTCGTTGTTTGTCTTGTGTTGTGTCCATGATTTATTGCTTGGGGTGAGTCGTTGTTAGCATGGAAAAATTGGACAAGTCTCAACATAAAGATTTGTCTTATGTCTTTATTACCTTAAGAATTGTCTTTTGTGCTCTTTTAGCCGACTCTAATATTGTTTTTACTGCTCCTCCCCAAACTAAAATAGCATAATTAATTAAGGAGTAGCAGAGTGCAAAGTACACCGATCTTAAGAGTTTGTAGTCAATTATACATTGTGTTCCTTTATAAAAGTAAATTAGTTTTTGTAAGCGTTTAGCTAGGTTCGATATATGTTCTTTCCAGTTAATTATACTAAATTCAATTAATTTATATTTCTTTGAGTTACATAGTTTTTAAAATAAAATAAATTGTGTTCGTTCCTAGGGATCAGTCTGGCATCGCCCAGGATCCAGTTGAGGAAAGTGGGGTGCCTTTGATTTGCGCAGCACATAAATAATAACAATGTATGCAACATTTGGTTCAGGCAAGGGGAGGGTGAGATATTTGGGGAGTGGGGCGGGGTGACTATATTTTACTTAGCTTCCTAGAGAGCAACTGGTTACAATTCATCAGACTAGCCAAATTTTTTAATGGCATTTGGAAAAGTCGAAATAAAGGAATGAAGTGCTTGTTGCTGGTTCCAAAAATGTACTCAGATGATGAGACTTTCGAGGATGCACCCCGATCTGAAAGATCAATTTCTTTGAATGATGAGTATTTGAGGACAACAATCGAGACAAAATCTGAATTGTTCTGCCGGGAACATGCCACTATATTTAATGCTGGATAATAAACTACAATGACCATATGCTCTTCTTCTCTTTTCACTAGTCAGTCTAGTCATTGGCTATTTCCAGATGATCAATTGCTATAAACAAAAGCACAACTAATGCCGAGAAAGGTTTTATTATTTGTTTGTTGGACTTCTGCTGGAATCATTCACAATTTTCTAAAAGTGGAAGAATCTATTATTGCTAGAATCTATTGTGATTAACTTCCGGAAAAATGTTTTGTTTCTTCAAGACAACACTCGACACCATGCGGTAAAGAAGACCCATGACAAGATAATGGAACTTGTGATGGATGGTGAAAGCTTGCATATTTACCAGACCTCTCATCAATAGGTTTCCACTTATTCCTTAGTCTGGACAGCCATTGAAGCATAGAAGGGAGATAAGTTTTACAATGATAGAGTTTTTTCATCAGTAAAATTCAAGACTTTTATAAAAATGAACTTAATAAATTGTCAAGCTGTTGGGAGATGATTACAGAGTATGAAGGTTCATATTTTAATGAATAAATTTACTACAAACCAAAAATGATTATTTTTTAAACTTTTGTATAAAAAAATAAGACAAAAACTTTTCTGAAGACCTGATAATATACATTTATATCGAGGGGGTGGCAAAGGGTAATCGAGGAGAGAGTGCCTATGTTTTGCACAGGGAAGAGAAACTATCCAAAATTTGGTTTAAACTGGTCAAAGGATGTAGGATTGTGTTGAAACCAGTCAGACACAGTTTTATATATTGTACATATACAGGGTGACCCAAAAAAAGTGAGAACATTTCGTAAAATGTAATGTAATTACATCAAAATTAGTTTAACTATATCAACAATAAGTTAAATAGTTTACTAATTTACTTACTTACCTATTTACCTATATAACGTTTTATTTTGATAATTTCAGGTTGCCATCTTTGATTATTAATTTTCCCATTGTTTATATTTGGTTTTTTCAAATTGTTGCCCAAAATGACAAAAATCGCTGCAGAAGACCGTATTCTGATCAAAAATTTGCGAATTGAAAAACGTTGGGGTTTCAAAAGAGTTCAAAACAAAGCCTGGAGTATAGCTAGACATTACGGCATAACTGGACATTACAGCAAGACGGAGCTCCATCTCACACAGCCAGAAATACAATCAACTTTCTTCAGCCCAGATTTAAACCCAGTAGATTATGCAATATGGGGTGTTTTGATGATTTCTGATTAGCTAAATATTGTGCAAAAAAAATTACATTAAGATTTATAATTAATTATATTATGTTTTGAAATAACTCATGTGTTACAAGATATTCTCACTTCTTTTGGAACACCCTGTATATATTTACAGTGTTCATATACAAAATATGAACTAAATAAAAAATATAAATATTTGTTAAAGTGGATTGAACATCATCTAATTTCAATATATAAAAAATGTTAAAAGATGGGTGGTATCATAATTAATGTCATACATAAATTCATTATATTTTATTTGAAACATGTAGAAGTGAAAATTTTTATCCACACGGCTTGTAGCAGTTAGGGCATTGTTTGATTTTAGTAAACACAGGCACGGCAAGGAATTACACAAATTTGAAAACAGAACCGTGGCTGATGAGATGGCCAAGAAAGTTAGGGTTCTTTGCTGGATCATGACGACTCCGGATAATCACGAAAGCAAAGCTTTACATGTCAAACAAACATGGGGTGCCAGATGCAATATTTTACTATTCATGAGTTCTGTTACAGGTAATTATTTAGTTTATTTACGTATGAGGATATATGTCAATAAATTTCTGTCTTTTAGTTCCTTTGACGTTTGCAAGACTCTTTGACGTTTGCATTGCTCTTATTTTATGTTTCACGCATTATTTATTTATTGTTGTGGGACACTCCATAGGTACCAATACTATGATTTTTTTTTATAAGAGAATGATTATATATTAACAAAGTAAATGATTAGCTAAGTATGAAATTTGTGATGTTACTCATATGACCTCCAATCTCTTCTCATACGACCACCATTCTTGCCTTGCAGAATGGACAGAATATGGCACTCTGATGGAGAAGACTAAGAATGTTAGAGTGTCACCTAAAACGTTATCTATATCATAGGTTCAACACTGGGCTTTTTGCTACATATACCAGATGTAGAAGAACTTCCCTCAATGATGTGATTAATTTGGTTTCAGATAGCAAACTGCCTACAATTGCCCTCCCGGCAGAGGAAGGGTATGATTTCTTATGGGGTAAAACAAAAGCAGCATTTCAGTATGTTTATGACCATCATAGAAACGATGCTGACTGGTTCCTGAAAGCTGATGATGACACGTAATATTTAATGGAATTGTTTAGATTGAATTCATTACTGTTCTCCCGTGTGATATTGTAATTTTTGTGTAATAAAATGCTTGAAACTGATGTTGACAGGTACGTTGTGGTGGAGAATTTACGTTCCATGCTCTTGCCTCACAGCCCCCAAGAGCCTGTGTATTTCGGATGCCGCTTCAAGCCGTTTGTTGACCAGGGCTACATGAGTGGGGGGGCTGGCTACGTGCTGAGCCAAACGGCTCTTGAATGGTTTGTCACCAAGGCTCTCCCTTCACCAGAGATATGCAAGCAGGAGAATGAAGGAGTCGAGGATGTTGAAATAGGTTAGTTATTCATGAATTGTCAGATTAATCATTTTAGTTATTTAGTATCTGGCTATAAGTTTAATTATAGAGAATTATAGCTTTCAACAATGGATATGTCCCTAACTTAAATGACAACCCTATTAAAAAATTTACGCCTTATTTCAACAAAGAAATTTCTTTATAATGGTTCTCCAACTATTAATTCAAACAGCACAACTCTCCATTGGCGCAGAACTTTGTGCATAAATAATTTTTCTACATTAAGTACATCAAAACTCTCAAAAGAGATAATGCCAGCTTTCTACACTAATAATAATTTCAGCAAACTTTCAACTAATTATAAAGACAAAAAAGACATTCTAAGCCATTCTGGCATCTATAAACTTAAATGCAACAATAATAATCCAGCTTTCTATAGAGGCAAAACATTGAGGAATGTAAATATTAGAATAAAATAATACAAGTATAGGTTTTTCAGAATTTTCCCAACACATAATTAATTCTAACAGTACTTTTAATAAGAATACAGGGGCACAAATATAACTTAAAAATGGAATAGGTTTACGCCTTTACAACAATTTAGAAGCATTAGAGATTAATAAATCAATCAATAATTAAAATAATAATATCAATAATAGCCAGATGCTAAATAACCAAATTATTTTATCCAATAATCCAATTTTAAAGCTGATACGCTGTTGCTCTTTCCTCTTAACCTTCTATTTAAATATCTCTACTTAGGTTAGTTAGTACTATATTGTCCCAAAGATGGTTGGGTCTAACTGAAACTGGTTGACTTTAGTCTATGTGCATAATTAAGTGGTTTAAAACTAAACATTACATTATTTAATTATAATGTCAAGCTACAACGTGTTTGCTTTCTTTGAAAAATATAATAAAATAAATTTGTTTCTTCCAGGAAAGTGTCTCGCTAATGTGGGAGTGAAGGCCGGAGACTCGAGGGACTCTCTGGGTCGGGGACGATTCTTCCCGTTTACTCCAGAATATCATCTCATTCCAAACGCTTTTAGCAATGATTTTTGGTACTGGAAATACGTTTATTATAAATCTGAATCAGTAAGATATTTATAATATAAATACATATTTAATTCATAAGTTTTCAAAATATTATCTTATTGTAATTGGAGCTGTTGCAGATGCTCTAGAATATTGTATTTTTTCCCTTCAGTGTAGCAATCATAATTGTATCATTCCTGCCAATTAATTAATTTGAAATACTAATTAAATGTATTAATTAGAAAGATTTACATACAAAATCAATTTTATCGAAAAATATTGTTGTTGTGCCACCGGGAACCTGGATCTCTTTCCAAACTGGGGAAGGTGCAGCATCCAACTATGCTACAGCGATATTATTTTTGATGATAAATTTTCGAACCAATATGTTGCACTTTTTCAAATTAATACATACATCTATCGTTCCATTATTTATTCCGGTTTGGAAAGAGATCCAGGTTCGAATCCCAGTGACGCAACAACAATTATATCAGCTTTATCCACTTCAAGAATAGTGAACCATAAAATCTGGGAGAAAGAATGGCTTAAAAAAACGTAAAAATACACACATTTGAACTTGCTGCGTGAGATTTCACAGATGTTGGCCGAAAATGACTATTGGAACTACTACCGTATGAACTAAATGTTTCTTGAAAAATTACTCAAGGGTAACACCACATTTAATTAGACAAAATATAGTAATGAGGGAATCCTCCTGTACACTGGTTTCTTGTAACTGGACATTCTTACGGACATATCAAGTTTTTAATTATAATATCTCCATCAACTATTTCGCAAACTTTAATGGAAACATGTCAGGCTATTGTCTTCATTCTCCAAGACTACATGAATGTAAGCCCAAATGAAAATAATGCTTTTATTTCCTTATTAACAGTTTATAGTTAGGTTTACATTGATTTAGTTAAATCAATAAAGGGAAATTAATGATCGCTATAACCAGCAAAACACCCAGCAGGGCAAAGTTTCATATAGTTCAAGAATCGTTCCAACACATTACCATCTTCATAGTTCGTAGGATCGTGAACGTTAACGTTTGCACATTGTGAGTTGACGCAAGACTGATAAGTAGATTAACACACCTCACTACACGATCATTCCGACTAACAGTCTCCACTCCACCTAGCGTGATTGATGCTTGGATTTCAAAATATCTAAATATTTACGGTTATCATTCCTTCAATCTTTATCATACACCGTCAGTCCGAATCACTGGTGAATGTCATTCTGTGTAGTGCTTAATACATTTTAACCTGGTTAATTACATAATCTTCTTAATATCTAATACATATCACATTATTATTCTTACTGCATATTTTCAAATTGACCTAAGTGGTTGTTCTATGGGACCAACATGATGGTCTCCCGGGGCGAAACTCGAACCCCTTGACCACTAGGCAAGTGTCTTACAAGCATTCTAATTTCTGTGTTTTCCAGGGTTTAGGCTGCTGCTCAGATAATGCAATATCTTTCCATTACATCAAACCGGATCAGATGTACGTCCTGGATTATCTTATTTACCACTTGAAGCCTTTCGGTATCAACTACCAGATAGATGCGATAGCAGTTAATCAGAAGAAAGAAAAGATCCTGAAGGGGGTGCACTTTGTCAAAGCATTCAGTGAAAACTCTAAACAAGACAAAACTAGTTAGAGTTTCAATAAAGTTTTAACCATAACTTAAGATATTGTCGGTAAAAATTCTAAACAAGATGTAGCTAGTGAGACTACCAGTAAGGTTTAGCTGTAACAAAAACGCTATGAGATAGATCTGTCTTCAATATTAATATGAATCTTACCAAAATAAGTTTGATAAAATAAAATATATTTACATATATTCATTGAAAATTAAAATTATTCAAAAGAATTGTTTCATTTCCAGTGTAATGAAATCGAAATTATTTATAGAAATGAAATTAAAAATATTTAATTATAATCGTATATTTTATTGAAATTCTTCAATTAAATAGACGAGCTATGTTTAAACAAAAAAAATAAGATGCATGAAATGAAAACAATTTTTTCATATAAGTTATTTATTTATTTTAAATGTTAAATTATGCATTCTGACTGTAATATAATATTATGTGTACTTCCTATCTCTAGTAAATAGCTGATAAAACATGTATACTATAATTTTCAAAATTGTATGATTTAAAAGTTTTTCTTTCTCATAAGCTGAGCTTGTTTACATTCCTTCTAACTACAGAAATATCACTTGAAGCTGTATATGTACTATGTTGCAAATAACAGAGTAGTTCAAAACTTCTTTAATATTAGTTTATTAAATCCATTATTTCAAATATTAAGTTCAACTTGAAAAAACATAAAAATATGTAAAATATTATTTAAAACAATAAATATTAACAAATAATAGAAATCAATCCTCATGATCTAAGAAATCTTTTTTATGTGGTAATAAATTAGAAAATAAAAATATATGTACATGTTATATCCTTAACCTGACTATTACGGCTGCAAACAATGATGTCTTCTTGTGAGGGGGAATTCAAGAAACTCAAGTACTCGATGTACAACAATACAGTTTATTACAGATCTTACAATTATGAAAACAATATAAGAGATGTGCTGTGATCTGCGATTCCAGAGAGAGAAAGAGAGAGAGCGTGCGCCCAAGCGCGATGCTATTTTATCCCTTTCACGCTGCCATTCTTGCCAACTTGCGCGCGTCACACAATCGCTACATCATGATACATTACAGTACATATAAAAGAAAGCGAATTATTTCTGCTACAACCAAATAAAATTTATAAAAAAAAATAAGAAAATCTGTATTAATCAAAAATTAACATTCTTTAAAATAAAAATGTTTTGGAAGATCATACTAACTAGATACAGAAATATTCTTTTTTGTCGTAGATGTTTCAGTCGTTTAGTGATCCCATCATTATTTTTTAAATAACGTTACATGGGTTTATATTTGAGAACGTAAGTAGTAAGTAATTGAAATAAATATTTTGATAATAATTCACTTTAAAAAGGGTTTGTTTTATAACCGAACATCCTGTTAATAAGGTAACTTTGCGATGCTTTGTCCTAACAATTTTATTTACGATCGTTTTCAAGTGTCCAGTTGAGCGGGTGAACCATTGAACCGGCTTAATGCAAAGATCCGCCACAGTGATCTGGTTTGTTCGCGAACGACGCACCGCTAAATCGGAGCGTTTTGACTAGTCGTGAAAAAGCAACTTAACTTACATCTGATTATGACCTAGGTATTGAGCTAACCAAGATTTGCCTGACATTTTTATTTCAGCGATAAGCTCTTTAAAATTGCATCGATGGCCGCTTAATTGATTGCCATGTATTCGTCAAATCTTGCATTTATTTCGGGATCTCCCAGCATTCTTGAAATGATAATTTTAACATCATTTTTGAGTTATGTTTAGTGCCTTTGAATTTGAAAAAAAATGATGGAAGTATATAAAAAGTTTTCTTTTACTTCTCAACAGTGTCAATATTGTGCAAAAATAAAGATGTCTACACATCGGTGAGTAACGGTTTCCATGAAGAAATTTTGTTGGTCCCCTGCTCCTATTATATCGGAGTTTGGCTGTATATGAATTTTTTATAAGACCTTGACCAACAAATTCCTTTTCAGAAGTTACAGAAAACTTCCTGGCTATTAACAATTGTAGCAAATAAAATAATTTTATAAATATTCATAACCACTTTTGTTTTAAATCATCAAATGTTAAATAATTGCATGCAATTTTTGATGCTTTTATAACACATTGTATAAACAGCTGTTTTAATTAATTTATTATGTTTACTCATATGTTTTCACAATTTAGGGATCAACCACTATTTAATTCCAAGTTTGGTATTCAAAATACAATAATTTGTTACAGAATAATCTGTGGAGTAAATTGGGCCTCAATGCAAAATAAAAAAAAGCCCCCCCGCCCCTATATATGTGTTGTTTATAAGAACTATGAATATGAAGTACTACGTGGTAATAATAATGGAATATAAAATTGGACTCCTGTTCTTTAATATTGACTATTTCTTGATAAAAATTCAGTACTTTATTTTATGCCTATTTTCACTTTGCGGTAATGATCTGGTCCCTATCCCGATATTAACTGGGTAGGTACTTTGTATACATCGATAACGTTTTTTTATGTACTTTCCAAATGCACATGAGAAATGATTGTATAAATATTATACTTATATTTCTTGCTGCGGTGTATTAGCATATTAGTCCATATTTGCAGTGGGATAAGTATTTATACAAAAAATATTGTAGTGCAAGGTCGGACTGTTGGGCCGCATAGACGTAGATACGCTAATAGTTAGTTAATTTTCTAAATAAATAAATATGGAGAAACTGATAATTGAAATAATATTAAAATAACAGCACATCATTGTTTTTTTTTTATGACAACCTGACTAAAGAAATTGCATAATTTTTTTTTATGAATAATTTTTCTTTCGGAACATTTTTTTGAACCATGTTATAAATCCACCCACTAAAATTAAAACATCTTCAAGACTTCAATAAATTGTTTAATTTTCAATTGAATTTTGAATGATAACTCTTTTATTATTGTATTCCATATACCAAAAATGAATGGAATAAAATATCTCTTAACTGTTCAGAAAGGATCAATAGCCAGATGGCTAATAGAGATGGGTCGAGAGCGTTCAGAACTACTCATATTATGAGGTGACTGGTGGATAAGTTTTAACACTATGTACATATCTATTTTCTTGTTGTTTGAGTTTTTCTAACTAATGTATTCATGAATTTACTCTACTTTTATTAAGGAACTTTTTTTTTTTTGCTGTGAAGTTGAATTTTCAGAACAATAGTTCTGTGGTATTTTAATACAAATTACATAAATGAATCAATTAGAAAGATATACAGAAAATATATGTTTATCGAAAAAATATTTAGTTGGTACCGGGATTCGAACCTGGATCTTGAAAACACTGTGTTGGTGTAGCATAATCGGTTAATGCATGTCCCCGGATAGGAAGAGATCCAGGTTCAAATTCTGGTAGCAATAACAATATTTTTTTGATAAATTGTTTTTTTGGAGTTAGGTCGAAAAGAATGGTGATTGGCATATTGATGTTTATTGTGACAGTATGATAAAACAAGGAAGATAGATATTACGGATAGAACAAATAAATGAAGAGATGCAGAATGTGCGCATGTATTATGAAATGAAACGAAGCGAGTCGCTAGCATCGATGCCAGCTGAGATGGCGGTGAATTTTAATTCTGATCCATATATATACAGTAAAACTTTGTTAATTCGTAATCCTATATTTCGTATTTTTACGGAATTCGTACTATTTTCAAAAAAATTTGCCCCAAAAATAACATTTCATACTAATTTCTACTGATAATTTGTAAAATCTGATTATTTGCAGTTCGTATGCGTTTTTGACACCTGAAGTAAATAATTTGTTCACGTAATTCGCATATTTACAAATGTTTTGAACTCCCTAAACTTGCGCGATTACGCATTTGACCCATTTTATCCCTTCGTAAACATCTGCAACTAGCCCCGCCTACCAGCCAATTACGGCACCATTTCTTATTGTAAAAACGGCTCGCTGGCATGACAGGCACTGAGTTTTTCCATATGTTATATGGCAAAACTCATGTACATAATATGATATATACATCAAATGCCTCATTATTCGTAATTCGGATTTTTTTTTAATTTCGGTCCTGTGAGTTACGAATTAACAAAGTTTTACTATATATCTTTCTAATTAATACATTTAATTTGTATAAAAAAATATCACAAACCTATGTTCTGTAAAATTGCAACTTCACAATAAGAATGTGTTCTTAAAAAAAAATGTATATATAGTGGATAAAATGGTAAAGCAAATTAATGCTCTTGCAATCAGTTTGCACAAGTGTCTTATTTTGTGTTTATTTAAGTTTACCAAAATTAGTTTGCTCTCATCTAGCGTCATTTTAAAAGAGTGCCTTTTTGTGGATATACCAAATATATCCATCTCACCATATATTTGTAAATTTTATTTCGAGTCTATAGTCTTAAAATGAGACTTGTCTTGAGAGTTATGTAAAGCGTTAAGAGTTGAGCACATGCACCATTAGAGGAATTTTTTCCTCAGTACACATATTAATCTCACTGCAATTGTCCGTGCCTTCTAAGGAAATTTAATTTTGATCTAAGGTTAGAAATTTCATTTCAATCACTGCTTACATTCAACGGTTTCATTGAATATTATTATTGCAATAAATACCTCAGAGACGTAATGTTATTAATGCTAAATGAATAATATTTATCTGCATCTTGATACAAATGATTAATAATTATATTGAGTGAAAATCAAGTTTGAATATGTACTATACCTATGTAATGTGTCTACAATGTATGAGTTTAATTTTTTATAGTTTAAAATAACAAACATTTTTAATACTTTTTTAAATACAAGTAATTTGTTTAATTATTGATTCAAGGTATGTCACAATAGATTCTCTTCATCCAGGTAGCAGTGTGCACAGAATGTACGGAAAAACAAAGAGTTGTATGGGTAAAGTTATTAATACTTCTCATGTTATAGTTTGTAATATGTAATGACATTAGAGTGCACCTTTCTAAACATTTTAAAATTAAAAAATGGCATGAGTAATTTGGTTAAACATGTAAGTGTCTGAACTTCACGTCAAGCTATATTTAATGATAATCCTGATCATTTCTTGGCACAATTTATCACTCTGAATGGGACCTGGATCTGCAACATGAGTTCAAACTACAATGGAAACAGTGATGGCATAGTGACTTACCATTTCCGAAGAAGGAAGTGTCAGCTTTGCCAGCTGGCAAAATGATGGTACCAGTTTCCTGGTATTCTTTAGAGTATTATCTTGACTATTCGGATATGGGCAAAATAATAAACTGCACTATAAATTACCCAATTGAGAAAAGAAGTCCAGAATGCTGTTAAAAGGCGTCATATGTCACCAGGACATAGACCGGCTTATATAGCGGCAGTTGCAATGGCTGCATTGCATGCCATTGGCTTCTAACTTATGAGCTATCCATGTCAGATTTCCACCCTTCCCTAACATCAAAAAATATCTCAGCAGGAAAATAATGAATATGAAATTGAAAACACCTTCATGAATCCATATACAGTGGATCCTCGGTTTACAAACTTGATCCGTTCTGTAAAACTGTTTGAAAATAGAGTTGTTAGTTAACCAAAACAGATATTCACATAAGAATCAATGTAAAATGTATTAATCTGTTTAAGACCCCAAGAAAATGGCTCTTGACCATCTTTCTTGCTTGGAATCCTACAAAAGCAATAAAAAATCATGGTTTTAACATAAAAGGAATTGGAAGTAATAAAACGAAAAGAATAAATGTAAAAATAAAATTTAATTTAACTTATCTTACAAAATATTTAGTAAAGTGTTATTGTTTGGAAAGGGCTCTCCTTCCATGAAAACATCTGATGCTTGAAGTTCATCAGGTTTCTGTCTCACGAAAAACATATACAACGATATTTGTTTCTTCTTGCTTTTTATAATGTTGCGGAAATGAGACAAGACATTATCATTAAACAGATTTATAACACCATTTGATAAAGTTTTATCAGGGTGATATTTTTTCACAAAACTTTTCACCTCACTCCACTTCACGCACATTTCGTGAATCGAGGACCTAGGAAAATTGCCCATTCGTTCATCAGTCTTTGAAAATAATATTTCCTCTGTCACCGTCTTCTGCTGCTCATTAAGGAGCTGCTCCAGTTCTTCCATAGTGAGTTCTGAGACAGCCTGCATATTCGTAAAATATATATATGTAGGGGACAGGATTTCAAATTCACCGCCGTCTTAGCTGGCATCGATACTAGCGACATAAGCTCCGCCGGCTGCCGATACAGGTCTGCCCCGATCCTTCACTGACGATCTCTCTTCCGTTTCACCGCTTCACTACGGCGGGTCTTGCCCGGCCCACGCGCTCCGGGCGAGACTGCCGACTCGCTTCGAATATTTCATAGTTCACGCTCATCTTCTGCATCTCTTTATTCTATCCGTAATTCTGTATTATCATACTGTCACAATAAACATCAACACGTCAATCATCACTCTTTCATTTAACCACCGACCTAACCCCCATATATATATATACATAAAAGGATGACTTGTGAGTGTTGAATTCAAATTAAATATATAAATTGTTCTTGCTTTTCAGGGATGAGGCCTGCAATTTATTTCAAATTTCTCGTGACTCTTGTCATCGGTGTCTCAATTGGATATAATTTTGCCTATGTCTTACTTAGCTCCAGCGAACACAGTTCTCACAATGACTGGTTTGGGTAAGTCAACGAGAATTGTTCAATCTATTATTATATTTCTCTAAAACATATGTGGTGGTGGATATTTGTATATAAACAGAAAGCGATTCATCTAAATTACATATTTTCGCTTAAGAAATAACACCGCGGAAGTCCGCATTTGGCGAATTTGAGATTTGAATGCCATTCGATAGATAAAAAATCCCCGCATGTAGTCATTAAGGGAAAACATTATATTCACTAATCGCAGAAAGTTTTGGCAATAACAATTACAACGTGTAAATCATTTATGTCTGACTTTATGAACAATACAACAAATCAGTTTTCAAAACGAAAAGTGAAAAGTGAAACATAGTTTCTTCTTAAATGTTTTTAACTCACTTCTACAATTGCCATTTCAATGTTGCAAACTAACTACTTCAAGGATACATTTGGAAACTAATGTATCAAATATGACACAGCTGTGTAATTTGTACAAGAAAGAATATGATAATAGTCAAATGATTGTATTCACTTAGCAGATGGTCTTTTGATAACAATTTTCAAAAATAAAAATTAAGTTCGTTTCGACTGAAAAAAGATGAGTGTAATGTATGTTATTAACACCATGAACATGGTATGAAATAAGTATGTAAATATAAAAGACTGCAAGATCTGAGAGAAGTGCTGATAAACCCTCGCAATCTTGGGCCGCTCCCGAAGCCAGCTCCTTTTATTTTAAAACTAAATTATGTGTGCATAACTTCGCTATGTTTAATTTTAAAAACTACAACGCAATCTGACATGGGTTTGACGAAACCAATAGTCGCATCAGTGTTTGTTACTTATATGATATACAGCCATTATTTAACCATTTCCAAGGAAACAAGAAAAGTTCTAAATCATACATCGTTTACCTATTGGATTAAAAAAATTCAATGCCTATTCTGTTAAATGATTTCATAAGATCAGAAAGAATGGTGAACAATCCTACCGTGATGTACTTAAGAGATCTGAGTTTCCATGATGAAATTTGATGAAAACAAAGATGGATTTATCATGTATATCAAAATCACTACTAGCCCAGAGATCTGATTAAACTCTATTCACAACTCTTACTAATAAAACAATCCAAATAGAAACAATTTCAAGAATTAAAAAATATGATGCCTGATTGCTATAGTTCTTTTTTACTTATCATGAGTGAATTATGTATATTGTATGTTTTTCATTTTAATTTTAAATTGTATGTTTCTTCCCTAATTACTAAATGATAGATTTTCATAAAAATCATTGAATAATTAGTATTGTCAGTGATTAATGATTATTTAATGTGAAGTGATTTTAATGACCAAGTTTAAAGTATGCAGCTATACAATATTATTTTCTGGGTATTTAGGTTATATTCCTGTTGCTTTATAAAATAAATGTAAGTTTAAAAAATACTTGTTTTCATCATTATTAATTGAATTAATTATTTTCTTCTCATCGACCACATTTTTAATCATATTAATAGCAGCAGTTACTATTGTTTCTGTAAGAGGGAACATATTGTCTGTCAAAAAAAAATCGAAATCTAGGGTAGAAAGTCCCGTAACTTCTAAACTAAGTACTTTTAAAATTTAAAAAATGTGTTTGACTAAATATAAAAGAAATGATCAAAAATGTATTAATTTTTTAATTTTAAAAGTAGTTTTTTTGTAAAGTGACTTATGCGGTAATCATTCTTAAGTGCCGATATAAACACTTCAAATCACATAAAAACAGAAAGCAATCCATCAAAACCAACATATGGAGCCAGGGGCGTAACTACGCCAATGCAGCCAATCCTGTAGGGGCCCTAAAGGTCCACACCGGTAAATTATACATTTGGTATTAATCTTTTCTCAGCGCTAATGTGGACTAATATTTTTCTAAATCCATCATAACAGGGAATTTTTTCAAATAACATTAGTAATTATGAATATTATAGGAAACTAGACATCAATTTGACTATTTAATGAAAAAAACTAAAAAATAACTTATTCGTACACACACATAATTCATATACAGGGGACCCTTCCATTTGCGTTGAGCCCAATGCCGTTTTTCATATTATTTTGCAATGGGGGCCAAGTTTTGTAGTTACGCCACCGTATGTAACACAGGACATTATTAGCATTAACCAGAGAGAAAGATATAGGTTAGAAACACTCGAGATGTGGTACTGGAGAAGGATGGAATGAATAAGCTGGACCGTGAGAATCACAAATGAAGAGGTCAGCATCAAAAATCGAAGAGAAATAGATTGAGAGGACGATTCAGGCAAATATACATTCACCAAATAACGAACACAGTAAATGTAATCACCTACAGACGACTTTTGGACGAGGTTCAAGTCAGAGACGCAAGGAGCACCAACAAGAATACAATTCTTCAATATGAAAGAAAAAAATTACAAAATGTGTTTAAATGATTTCATTTTTATTCGAAAGGACAACACAGATAAACTAAAGTAACTTAGCGATTTGTTAACTTTTCATCACCACTGGTCACAGATCTATATTGTCTATGTTTCACGATTGCAACAATTAACAACACGTCACTGACTCATTATTGAATATTGAATACTAGCGGGATCAGTCTGGCATTGCTCAGGATTCAGATTTAGTTATAATTTAAAATTGGACTTAGGGGAAGTGGAGAGCGGGGTGCCTTTGTATTGTGCAGGCCCTAAATAATAAAAATGTGTGCAAAATATAATCAAAATAAAAAATGACAAAAGATGGTGGTGTCAAAATATCATCATTAATGGTCATGTGGAATCATACATAAATACATTATGTTTTATCAAAAGTTAATTCTTTACATTGAATGATTTTGGTTATAATTAATCCTTTTATATGCTCAAGCAGAAGTAATAATTGCTACCCACATGTCTTTCATGTCTCGGGTTACATATATATGGACGGTGATGCCGCAGCCATGGTTTCATTTGATTTTAGCAAACACGAGTACGACAAGGAATTACACAAATTTGAAAACAGAACCGTGGCTGAGGAGATGGGCAAGAAGGTTAGGATTCTTTGCTGGATCATGACGACCCCGGAAAATCACGAAAGAAAAGCTTTACATGTCAAACAAACATGGGGTGCCAGATGCAATATTTTACTATTCATGAGTTCTGCTGCAGGTATTTTATTTACGTATGAGGATATATGTCAATACACTTCCGTCTTTTAGTTTCTTTACATCAAGACACTTTATTGTTCGCATTACTCTTATTTTATGTTTCACAATGGGACACAACATTGGTACCATTATTATTTTTTTATGAGAGAATGAATATATATTATCAAAGCAAATGATTAGTTAAGTATGAAATTTGTAATGTTACTCATGTGACCCCCAATCTCTTCTCATACGACCCCCATTCTTGTCCTGCAGAATGGACAGAATATTGAGTATGGCACTCTGATGTAGAAGACTAAGTCATCTATATCATAGGTTCAACACTGGGCTTTTTGCTACATATACCAGATGTAGAAGAACTTCTCTTAATGATGTGATTAATTTGGTTTCAGATAGCGAACTGCCTACAATTGCCCTCCCGGTTGAGGAAGGATATAATTTCTTATGGGGTAAAACAAAAGCAGCCTTTCAGTATATTTATGACCATCATAGAAACGATGCTGATTGGTTCCTGAAAGCTGATGATGACACGTAATTTGATTATTTTTTATTTAAAGAAATGTTAATTGACTTACAATTGAATAAACAGATAATATGTGATGGAATTTTATAGATTGAATTTATTACTGTTCTCCCGTGCGATATTGTATTTTTTGTATAATAAAGTGCTTGAAACTGATGTTGCAGGTACGTTGTGGTGGAGAATTTACGTTTCATGCTCTCGGCTCACAGCCCCCAAGAGCCTGTGTATTTCGGGTGTCGCTTAAAGCGGTATGTTGACCAGGGCTACATGAGCGGGGGGGCTGGCTACGTGCTGAGCCAAACGGCCCTCGACTGGTTCGTCACCAAGGCTCTTCCTTCACCGGAGATGTGCAAGCAGGAGGATGAAGGAATTGAGGATATTGAAATGGGTTAATTATTCATATAAAAATCGTAAATGTCACTTTTGAGTGTTAGCCAATTTTGCAAATTGTCAAGAAAAGTTGAATTTTTGAATTTGCATTGGTGATGGATGAAATAGTAGAAATTTGTTCAGATAAGTTGAAGGTTTACTCCGATGATTCAGGGAAATGGAGAAAATATCTGATACCATATTATTTTCATATTCTTGCCACTGATCAACGTCTATATATATTTAGTATAAAATTATTTATATATTATATAGGAAAAATATTGTATATATATGTGTTAATATGATTTTATAATTTAAGGTTGGTATTAAATCAGCATTGACATTTGTAAAATGTTAAGATAATACATGTTAATTTTCAACGAGTTAAAATAATACATGTTCAATTGTTAGAATATTCAATTAATGACACATGTTCAAGGTTGGTGAAACACACACACACACACATACATAATCGGGCTGCTCTTGTGTGACTGATGTTAGGCTGAGATCTTACCGTGCCCGCTCTCGCACATACATTTCTCGTAGAAAACACTACATTGACTCTTCATGCGTTCATATTGAAGGGATGACCATGCTATGAACATACGCTCGATCTAAGTTTCCACGATTTTATTGCATATTTAAACTGTCACGCTTTGTACATAGTGAACATGAAAGCTGAGAGTTGTCTCCAAATCATCTCATGGGAGCAAAATCTGTATCTCGAAGATTGTCTCGAGTTGAAAATCTCTTAAAAAAACTCTTCCGCGGACTTAGGCCATTAGCCACGTCTCCCAGCTTAGTATAAAGTCTAGTGGATCGGGTTCCCATGGCGATGATTAGGTTTTTTGTAATACTATACTCTGAAGTTTATCATTAAGCATATGCGAGTTATTAATATTTATAACATAGCATTAAATATCAGTTTTAAAGTCTGCTATCTAGTGGTGATAGTTAAATCGTTATTTAAACCGTATTTTGACTGTGATTGTGTTTGATCATAACGATGATTGGTAACTATTATTCGTAATTCTTCGAGCAATGACTGGTATATTAGAAAGTAAACCTCCAAGAGTTAAATCTTAGTTACCAATAATCGTTAAATCTCAGTTACCAATCATAGTCACAAAATGGTTTACTATCACTACTATCTAGGATCAGCTCTTTGTATCAGGAAATTAACTATTGTATTGGTAAAATAGTTCATGACTAAAAATATCCTGGTAACATATTAGATCTGCATCTTACTGAATGTGATGGCTCTTACCTTTACCAATTTTCACTCATTTTGAAACCATCTTGTAATGCATTGTCAAATATACATCGTCACTTCATGTGACACAATAACATTATGTAATCTGTTTCTTCCAGGAATGTGTCTCGCTAATGTGGGAGTGAAGGCCGGAGACTCGAGGGACTCTCTAGGTCGGGGACGATTCTTCCCGTTTATTCCGGAAGAACATCTCATTCCAGAACATCTTGACAATAATACTTGGTACTGGAAATACACATATTACAAATCAGATGCAGTAAGATTTTTTATAATATAAATATTAAATTTACAAGTTTTAAAATGTTATTTTATGGTAAATGGAGCTGTTGGAGGACTTTCCAGTGTAGCAAAAATAACAATAATTATTGTATAGCTTGTTGGTTAAGATACTCGCCTAGTGATCTAGTAGTCGGGGGTTCGAGCCTCATTCTAGGAGACCAGCAAGTTAGCTTAGTTTGAAAATAGTAAGAATATTTAATACAAATAAAATTAATCAACTAGAAAGATATACAGAAAAAATCTATTTATCGAAAAAAAAAATTTGTTGCTACCAGGATACATGTATCTAAATATGTATATATATCCTAGTAGCAACAAAAATATTTTTTCTGTATATCTTTCTAGTTGATTGCCACAGTACTATATGTTTTGAAAAAAACTACAACTTCACAATAATTATGTGTTCTCCTTAAAAAAATTAAGAATATTGATATGACACATATTTCGTGTACGGATCTTTATTTAAAAAAAAAGTATTATACGAGAGCTGTATTATAAGTAACTGTGTTTAACGACAGATGGCGCCACTGATGCAAAATCTGTATACCATTGTTTAGCGCCATCTTTCGAACGACGCCTGTCAAAATTTCAGACAGATTTATCAAATAGTTTTGTTTGATAGCTGTTGAAATTGGGCAAGTTTGTGTTTGAAACCATGGAAAAAAAACAATATCAGTCAGTGATTTGATTCCTTTTTTTGGATGGGAGGACGTGTGGGGAAAGCAAAGTGAAGTTGCATGCTGTTTATTTGCATGCCGTTTACCTTTGATGACTATTGACTATTTGATGACTTTGATGATCCGTTTTTGATGAATAGCGCGGGTACTTATCATACATACCCTAACACGGGTACTTATCATATATACCTCATAGTTTGTAAATAATAAGAATATTAATTTGACATATATTCTGTCATATTGCATAACTATTTAAAAAAAAGAGTGTTATACATTATTGCCAATGTAATATATATATATTTTTTAAATTTATTTATACAAGAAAATGTTGGATCATTTATAATGTTTAACCTATTTATTAATTATGTACTCTTCTTAATATGTGAGACCTCTTCCTACTATACGACTTATTCCAATACGTACTTGTTTTGTGATACCAACATAATGGTTTCCTGGGACAAAATTCAAACCCCCAACCTCTAGGCAGATGTCTTACAAGCATTCTAATTTGTGTTTTGTCCAGGGTTTAGACTGCTGCTCAGACAGTGCAATATCTTTCCATTACATCGAACCAAATCAGATGTATGTTCTGGATTATTTTATTTACCACTTGAAGCCTTTTGGTATCAATTATCAGATAGATGTGATTTAATCAGAAGAAATGAAATATCCTGAAGGGGGCGCACTTTGTCTAAGCGCTCAGCAAAAACTCTAAACAAGGTGTAACTGGTGACACTTCCAGTAAAGGTTTATCTGTAACTCAAGACAGGAACGCTGCTAGATAATTTATCTTCAACATTAATATGAATCTTACCTAAATAAGTTTAATAAATTAAAAAATATTTATGATCATTGAAAATTAAATAAATTAATTAAAATATTCAAAAAAAATTGTTTCATTTAAGTTTACCTCTTCATGCATTATTTACATTTAAAAAAAAATTGATAACAGTTTTTAAAAAATATAAAAAATAAGAATTTTGGAAATTCTATTGTATTGTCATATGTCACGTGTATGCATTAAGGGTACCAAATAATAAGCAACACATTATGGTATTATAGTTAAAAATATTTTACAATTATATATATTTATATAAAATATATTTAAACATATTTTCTAATGATGACTAATGGCCAATTAAAATTGTGAACCGCACGCCCAACTGTTCATTGCCGAATATGAATATATAGTATAATATTTATGTGGGAAGATTGGTTGTGTTCAAGAAAAAACCATTCTTATTCAATCTTGTTTATTCTCATCGGGGAGAAGCCACCCAGAGCAGGAAACAACACAGAATACATGAAAGGCAATGGGAAAACGATGTACGGTTAGTGGAAGGTGAGAGTCGGGATGTGCATCCGTGGTTCAATCGGTTCGGGTACTGGTCACAGATTGTTTCGCCAAGCCGCCTCCTCTGGTGCATGTGTTGGTGCACATCTGTGGTGCATGTGTGTCCCGGCCTTCCTCTAACGCTCTCGCTTTGTTCGCGCAATACCGAGAAATGACAGAACGAGGAACATCTGGACGATGCGCGCTAGCCGCCACATTTATATATACAGTGAACCCTCTTAATAAGTTTTCCTGTCTAATGAGAGCACATTCTCCGATCCTGAAAAAGTCCCATACAAATGACTTTTTTTTTATTCTTAATATGTTTTCCAAATAATAAGTTTCCCGCCTAAGAAATTAAAATTTTTATAACTGAACTCAATTTATCTGTACAAAAAAATATTTGTAATACGTTTTTCAGCAGAAGAAATTTTGTTTGACATTTCTAAAAATCAAAGTGGTATTCTTTCAATGGGTGCAATAAAATTTAGGTTTTGGGTTTTGCCCCACCATAAGAGATCAACTACTGACAAAAATTGCCATATTTGAATAGGCCAATAAAATTTACTGCCTTGCTTCCACAAAATCTTATCTCTATCTTTTGCACATACGGATAATCCTCACAATACAAGAGCCGCATTAGTAATACTAATATCTTGTTTTATTTTTATTAATTGGTAATTAATCGGTTATGGGTATGGGAGTTATATAAATGATTATCAAAATTAGTTTAGTGAACCGGTTGATAATTTTTTTGGTAGACATCGCTGCAAAGAAAAGAATATTAAAATTCATGCTATAATTGATTGTCAAGGCACGTGTAAGTCATAATAACTCTAGTTACTGAAAAATTTGTTCAGAATTTTCAAACCTATGTCATCTTTTTCACAGTCAATCCTCATAGCCAAGGCAGTAGTAGTTCTTTTCTTGCATTGTAATATCTCCAAATTCCTTCTTGAAAGGTGATAGCTTTCAACAGAAAATAAAAGATGCTTCACGAAAAAAATATTAAAATTTCATTTTTTCTGACCCACTTATTGGTTTGTGGTGACCCTGTCCGCGCCCTACAGACATGGCCATGTAGGGACTCACTTAACAGCCATATAGGGCCGAACCAAAGCACCCAATCAGCAGACACCATACATTGTGACAGACACTGTTCAGGAAGCTAACGACTACTTCCCCACACAGATATATATATATTTATTTTTATTTTATTTGTAGCTATATAATACAATGTAAAATCTGTTTGGACTATGCCCGTCTCACTAGAGAAATTCTGTGTCGAGACGGGCATAGTTTACAAGCAATTGTTCAATTAATTAGAATTACAAGTAGTAGATAGAATTACATTTATTACTATATAAAATAACAATTTTAAAGTGGACTTAATTTTTGAATCACTTTGTAGCAATAATTAATATAGGTATGAGTCAATATGTTTGGGTATATATGTATATACCTATATATGTAAACAAAAAGAAAGAAAACAAAAGAGTGCACCGTAGGACAGTAGTGGCATGGAGAAGAAAACAGCTCTCCCTTCAAGGTAATTCAGACAGCATAAAGACAATTAAGTTTAGATGTCACAACCAACCGAGACGAACCCACCCTGGTGCAGGATAAGGGGGGATGGTAGACAGGTTACCCCCTAACTTAACCTAATACATGATCACCAGCAAAAATCTCTCCTCTCAGTAGCTTCCAATGCAACACCCATACCTTAACGAACTTCCAGAAAAGTTCAAGGTTATGTTCACTATATCATCGTTCTGAGGGATCTCAATCCTTCAAGCATTTCCTCTCTCTCATCTTTCATGATTTTACATATCTACGAAAAGTGTATTCTGCCTGTACTGATATATGGAGTACAAATATGAACTCTTTCATAACAAATAGTGTCAAATTGTGCAACTACGCAAAAGGCCATGGAAAGAGAAATGCTGAGCATTTCATTGAGAAACAGAAAAATCTGTAGGGGTTGTGGTTGTAGTTAATGATTGACTGTGATTTATCAGGTTTTGTGGATGTGAGACTGAAACCCCTAACTATCTCCTAGTCTCACGTGTGTTAGTGCATATCACATTGTGTATGGTGTGCGTGTGTATTTATATTTTGTCTAGATTAAGGCATTAAAATGAAAGAGCACTTAGAAAGGTTGGCATTTATTGATAGATGAATTATTAGTTAAATGTGCGTACGTGGTTGAACGCTGGAGTGGCTCGCTCGAGATGCTGATGAAAGGAAGGTCCACGAAGAAGTGGTTGATAGCTTCGTAGATAGTGTCCATCACGATGTATGGTGTCTGCTGATTGGATGGTTTGGTTCAGCCCAATATGGCTAATAAGTGAGTCCCTACACGGCCATGTCTGTGGGGCGCATGCAGGGTAACTACATCTGTTTATTTGCTTTTCTGTTTTTGTTGCTGCCTTGTGCACATTGTATTATCTATTTTTATTTATTTTGTTATTTTATTATTCAGTAAAGCTATTTGGCATTATTTATGAACAATGTGACAGTTATGTTACAAACCCGACCCTGCTGCATTACTGCGATGCAGCACGGTCTGGATTAGAGTGGAGAAAAAATACAACCTGGCGGCGAATGAATAGGACAGATATGTGAGCTTTTGCTCATAAAATGATCCCGGGTAAGCGGAGGGTGCCGTTCACTGGACGTAGACACATGTACTGAGGTACTGTGGTACAATTTGGTATTTCCCAAATGCTGTCCAACCCAATTTTCTTCTGCACTATGTAAAGTTACCGCGGTGTAATCGGTAACGCATTCTATCAACAATATAAAGTTCTGGATTCTTATTACCCAAATCCACCGATCCGAAGTTTGTGAAGATCGCGATCGTCAGTCATGAAGGACCAACGTGGATGATGATGACGATGATATGTTCTTTGAAACTAAAGAATACACTTAGCAGTACATAATTGGAAATTGTTCACTAATATAAAAATAATTCTAATATGGATCCTATATATGAATCGAATTGATAGAGATCAGTCAGAAGTAATGCTGTATAACATTCCATTAGTTAAAACACATAAATAAAAAAGATTTAACACATTTATTATATGTATATATATATATATATATTTTATTATAACAAATAATAAACTAATAAAAAAAAATTGCCAAAAGTTTAGTAAAGTAGCAAGGGCTAAATAACTGAGGTGATCAGATGTGATACCTACTGCATCCCACACAAAAAAAAAGTAATCTAAAATGGTAATTTATTTCTATGTGTATGTATATGTTATATAATTGATATTACAGTTCACCTCTTTTATATAACATTGTAAAATCATCAATATCTTTTTTATCTTATCTTATCTCACTGAAATTTCCGATACTATGGCCCGATTCATCTTGGGCAGATAGTAATTTGTGGTCTATAGTTTTAGTACCAATATTTAAGTGTCATTTTGGGTTAAAAGAGTGTATTTTTATGGATACGGATATTGAGATATAATGGTGCATGTACATGGATGAGACTTGTCTCGAAACTCACATAAAGGTTCTCTATATACCACTTAATTTAGACTTGCATTCTATACAAATAATAATATATATAAGAAAACTTCTCATAAATTCAAAAGACAAAGATGATAGTTGTAAAGATTGTACCACTTTCTATATTAAAAAACAGGCCTAAATTTAAGATGTTAAAACAATTATAGTTTTTCAGAATTTTTGAATAATTTATTAGAAAATAATCATACTTTTGATAAAAATGTGGGTTTGTCTGTTGGAACAATGTTGGTCTTAAATTGAATAATTTAGAATCATTTGAAATAAGTAAAGCGTGTAAAATTAACCAAAATATTATAAATAACCAATTAAATTTAACCATAAGTCCTATCCTAAAAAAATTTCCAGTAATTTTGGATCATTAAGTCAATTTCCACATCTTTCATCATCGTAACAATTTGTCAAGTATGTTTTAAAAATTGAATTTAAAACATTAGAACAATATTACATATGGTTTAAATTAGTGTTTTGTCTTTCTGATGAAGAAAAAGGCATTTTACAAAACCAATTTATCCCAAATAAATAACTTATAGTGGTTTAAAAACAAAGTTAGTAAAAAAATAACTATTATTTTTATTTTTTAACTTTGTTTCATTAACCACTTATTGAGTTTAAATACATCTACCGGTTTCGAAAAATACCATTTTCTTCTTCAGGATGTCAATACAAACTAAAAACACATAATGTTGTTTCTTTACAAGAATCTATTTTTAAAAAAACAATAATTATTTAAAAAATAAATTTAGTACCGAACTCAAATTAATACTAATACAAATTTACTCAAATAATTTTTAGGAAAAATTTTTGGAATGGGATTCGTAGTTAAATTTAGTTGGTTGTTAACAATTTTTTGATTAGTTTTACACGCTTTATTTATCTCCAACGATTCCAAATTATTTCATTTATGACCAACACCTGTATCATGCATGCAAAATTGACAATCCCAATTTTTTATCAAAACCATGACCATTTTTTATCAAATGATCTGATTCTGAAAACTCACTATTATTCAAAGTCCCATTCTAAAAATTATTTGAGTAAATTTGTATTAAGTAACAATTTGAGTTAGGTACTAAATAAATTTTTTAAATAATTATTGTTTTTTTAAAAATAGATTCTTGTAAAGAAACAACAACATATGTTTTTAGTTTGTATTGACATCCTAAAGAAGAAAATTGTATTTTTCGAAACCAGTAGATGTATTTAAACTCAATAAGTGGTTAATGAAACAAAGTTAAAAAATAAAAATGATGAATTTTAACCACAATGTTAAATTTGCTAACTTTAAAAAAAAACTAGTTTAATTTTGTTAAATTATTTAAAGTAAATACATGTCGATCTTTAGATGAGATTTTGTATAAATTAATGTTTTTTGTGAAATATGTATGTATTACCTTTCTGAAAATCATTATTACGCGATGAATAATAAATATCTACGTCATATTACAAATTATTATTGGATTAAAATCAAGATCAAATATGAACTATGTAGCTATGTATAGTATTTACAATCCACGCAATAGATAGTAGCAATTCGAAATCCTGTAACATCAGAGTTTGCATATGATGAACTTTATTTTTTAGTTCAAACATTCTGAACAATTTCCTACATGCAAATAATATGTCTTATTACTAAAAGATTGTTTTAAATATTGTAAAATTATTCATGGTTTGCTTGTTTTTTAGTTACGTAATAGATCAGCTTCAACCAGGTAGCGGTGCGCACAGAATTTACGGAAGAATGATGGGTTTTATGGGTAAAGTTATTAACATTTCCTTTGCCTAATAATGTTCTTAAACATTTTTTATAATTAATAAATGACAAAAATAATGTAAAAAAACATGTTTGTGTTGTACAGGTAAGGTGGGCTATATTTAATGCTAATCTATCTATCTTATATATATATCTATATATCTTGGCACCATTTATCAATATGGCTGAAGCCTAGATTCACTTATGCCGACCAGAGTCCAAACAACAATCGAAACAGTAACAGCACAGTGATGTAGCCTCCGAAGTAGTCAGTTTTGTCAGCTGGCAAGGTAATGGCATAAGTTTTCAGAAATTTGGGTTTGTAAGGGCATTATCGTAACAGACTATTTAGATAAGTGCAAAACAATAAATGTAGTATCAAACACTTGAGAGAAGAAATCGAGAAGAGGAGGCACCGAACGAAGCACCGATTCACACACTGGCAGTTGCAATGGTCGCGCTGACTTCTAATTGATAAGCCTTGACATGGTAAAGTCAGACTTTTACCTCTTTCCTATCTTCAAAAAACATCTGATCCTTAGGTCCGATCTACTATATATATCTAATGTGAAAATGGTTGTAAATGTGCTGGAAAAAGTTTTTGTTCTATGTTTTTGTGATTGTTTGATTGGTGTTCGATTATGATTAAGATTGGTAACAGTGATTTAAAAGTTAGAGGTTTAGTTTCTAGTGTACTAAAGATTGGTCGCCAAACAGTTACCAATCATCGTTATAATCGATTTGATTGTATATAAATATAATATTGTTAGGACACGGTTACTAATTTGTATAAGCAGAAGGTCTCCTATATGGGCCTGGAATCGACGATACTTGAAACATTAAATATTTTTCAAAAAAAGCGGATACAAGCGTACACAATATCTCAAAAACGGAGGACTGCTGAATGATCACAATTTTTTTTCGATGGAAGCTTGCTATTTTATTTAGAAAAATCGAGAATTTAAAAGTTAAAAAGTGATCTTTCAGTAAATTTTGGTAAAAAATCAACATTTAAAAAAATCCATCCACCATTCAGCATATGTTAACATCTTCTAACAGAATTATTTTTTAGTATGTTTCACATAAGGCGTTTTCAAGTTATCATGTACACCGCAAAAAAAAGTTTCTGTAGATTTGCTGTATTGCCTATTTTTAAATATATATGTAGTATTAAAATAATTGGCTTGTACTATAAAATCAAAAAAATGTTTTGGATTAAAATATGCATTTAGGTTGTAAAAAAATTTCTCTAAATTTTCCTATGACAAGTGGACGTAACTCCTTAAACACAATCCAATTTTGGAAAATAATATCCTGCAAGACTTAAATTTAAATAAATTATTTTAACTTTTCAGGAAGCAACCCTGCAAACCACAAATTTCTGCTGACCCTCGTTATTGGAATATCCACTGGATTTAGCATTGCCTATATCTTACTCATCACCAGTGAATACAGTTCTCGCAATGGCTGGTTTAGGTAAGTTTATGGAGAATTATTGCATTTAAACACATGATGCTGTAAAGGAAATGTTAATATTGAATGTAGGTATAAACAAAAAAATTTATATAAAAATTTTGTCTAAAATGCTCCATTACCTAAATGTCTTTTGTCCACCATCTGGATTTAAGATATCATGTATTGTTTAATTTTTATAAGTTTTATTTACCAATATCTACGAAATCAGCATCATATAAAACAATTATTCTACTTTAAATCCTTTAGGTTATCTCTAGACAATTATACTAGATTGAATTTGTTGAAAAAATTCTTAAAAGAGAGAATTTCTATAATGGAAATAAAATTATGTTGTGTCCATTTTCAAAATAATATAAAACTATGTCCGTTCTCAGAATTAAAAAATATTCATTTTAATGTACACCATCTTTATACTGTTTCACGGTTGCAACAACTAACAGCACTTCATTAATGAGTATTAAATGTTATTCATTATTTTATTGAATATTAAACATTATTAAAATTATTAACTAAATAATTAAATTATCAAAATTTATCATAAAGGATAGAACACTGTCTAATTACATATATAAAACCTCAACAAAACATATCATTAAATGCAATGTTCCCTCTAATTTTGGATCATGATGTGCGCATAGAAAATCTTTTGTGCAATTTTAAGAACCAATGCTAATGTACGTTGGGGGAGAAAGTAAGAAAAACATTATCTATAAGGCTATTGGTAGGACCTGGGTTGATCATTTTACTAATGGAGATGCATTAGGACGCATAAATAAGTCGAGGGAACTAATTACAACTATCAAGGAAAGCTGCATACTTCAGACACATTCTCCGCAATGAAAAATATGAAATTTTACTACTCATTTCGTAGGGGAAGATTGTAGACATCAGAGGCGTAGGTAGAAAGAGCTTGGCTGTGTAAACTCAAAAATGTTGGTGATCTTGTATAGAATAAATCAACATACTGCAATATAGTTGCCAATCTCTGATAAAAAGCGGTACAAAGAAAAAAATTTGATAAAATTGTGCGCATGCTATTTTTTTTTTGTGTGCGCTATTATGACAAATCATGTGTGCACTCATAATCCCTCACCTTAGAGGGAACATTAATCAAGGCATTCCTAACTAAAGTAAACTTTTCCAGTTTGAAATTCAAAACATTCTTTGCATATTCATACTCTTTCAAAGCGATACTAATAGATAAATAATCAACAATATCATTTATGGAGCATTACTTTTTACGTAAATGTTGCTAGAAAGAAAGGTTACAAAGGAAAGAGACAAGGATAAAAATGTTGGTTTTTCTCACATTCGAGACAAGCTGTCAGAAAAAACTTAATTTCTAGAGTTTTGTGGTGGCTCAAAGATATGTCTGAAAATTTTTCTTTCAAAGAAACATTAGCACTATAATTAACATAACGTTTCTCCCCAGGGGTAGGCAGAAAGAATAGACTGCCACATTCTTCTGTCCTTGTATACCACTCTTAGATCTTCTCATGTACGCTCGTCGACTGATGAAGCTTTTAACAGGGCCGTTTTCTAATATTCAAATTATCTATCACACCAGGTCTTTTGAGTACGCCCTCTGCTCCTGTTGCCTTCAATACACACCTCATGTATTTTATTTACCATCATCTCCTCGCTCATAAGTTATACAAGGCCAAAGCATCTCAACTCTTTAATCATTAGACTGACTACGCTACAAACAGAATTAGAAATTAGAATACTCACATGATTTTGATACAATTAAGTCACGGGCGAGTAACGCATTCATTTCAGGAATTAAATTGCCGCAATTAAAGAAGGAATACACTAGGTTAGATTTCTTTCAAAACATTAACTTGTGATATAATTTTTATACTGCTATTAAATGAATAAACCACAAATTGTACAATATAGACATTATTTGAACAACCGCGACCATTAAATTCGTTTTCGGTGTGCAATAAAACTCTAGTTACGTAAAATTCTTTATATACATAGAATATATTTTCTTATGAGTCCAAAGCCAAGATTGCGAAGATAAATCTATATACATATGTACTAAAGAAAGTAACAAAAATGTTAAAAATGAATACAGTTTTATGCCATTAAATTTGCATGACTCAGTTAGTGTTGAGTGTGTTGTACAGTTTCGGAAATAACAACATGTAAAGGGTGTTCAGCGGAAAATTGTCAAGCTTAATATAAAATTTGAAAAAACACAACAATGTTATTCTCACATTTTATTTATTCAAAATGGAGTTTAAGGATGCGGATCGTATACATCTAAATGCCTATGCAGTACGCTCCCAACCAGTGACTCATTGCGACTGACAAATAAGCAAATCACGCGCGTCGAACAACACCCCTCACACTTACCTCACTTTTCTGGTTTACGAGCTATTACAATTTAATCTTAAAAATTTAAATTTGAAAAGTGGAAAACCTTTTATGAAAATTATTTTATTATGTCTTCTTCTTATTCTGTCACACACGATTTTTATGATTTTCTGTAAAATTGACCGCTTTTTCCGTTTTTAAAAATTTTGCCGATAATGAGAACACTAAAGCTAACTTAACGAAGATGCTCATCTCATCTTAATATTATGAATTCTGTTATTGAAATAATACACCGCGAGAAAGAACAAGCTGTGATCGGATTAGTCTGGTCGGAGGGTGGACCGAGCGTAATTTTAAAATTTGTGTTAAATACGTAAGGAAGGTATTTTCAAAAAATGTTTATTTTACTATTAACCTTTTAATCCCTTTATGTGTCTCACAGTAGAAGTGATAATTGCTACCCACACAATTCTAACGTCTTGGGTCACATAGATAAGGATGGCCATGCCGCATCTTTATTTGATTTTGGTAAACATGGACAGGATGAGGAATTCCACAAATCTGAAGACAGAACTGTGGCTGAGGAGATGGCCAAGAAGGTCAGGGTTCTCTGCTGGATTATGACGGGTCCGAGTAATCATGAAAGCAAAGCTATACATGTCAAAAAAACATGGGGTCCCAGATGCAACATTTTATTATTCATGAGTTCTACCAAGGGTAATTATTTTATTTCTTCTTCTTCCACGGTACTACATCCCAGGGTGCGATTTGGCTTCCTCCACAAGCGCTCTCCACCGACTCCTATCTCTGGCCTTTCTTGTCCAGTTCCCAGTCCCTCCCATCCTGCTCCAGTCCTCTTTTACAGTCAGCCCACTTCTTCCTTGGCCTGCCTCTAGGTCGCTTCCTCTAGAGTGTCCTTATTCTTTTATTCAAGTAACTTATTCCGCAAGGATAGGCAGAGAGAACAGAATACCACACTATTCTGTCAGTTATAAGGTCATTTAGGTTTTGAAAACACCTTTTGAATGACCTCCGCCATATTTGAGTACTCTCAGCCTGAAATCGCTGATAATTCTTCGCTGTAAAGCTGCTCAGATTATGTTAGGATGGGCTGCTTGAATTCCATGATGGAGTAAGATTTATCGCTATACATTTTCGCCTTTAAGTATCCTCATAGGAAGTTATTGGTGGGTGTGAGGTCAAGAGACCTACTTGGTTAGTTGAAATCTCTAAATTGGGATAAAACATGCCCAGGAAACTTGACTCGCAAACATTCCATTGATGTTTGTGAGGTGTGAGCCGTGCCACCATCCTGCTGGAACCAGACCTCACCATTGATGTCCAATTTAAAAAAAATGTTTGACTGAATGGGTTTTACTGCAGACTTGATGTAGTCTGAAATAAATTGTGTGCATTTTATTTGTCCTATCTCTTTAAGATATAATCACTAAATTCTTGGAGATTACATTTTTTTTCTATAAATAAATATTGATTTATTGTAGTAAGGCACGGCCTATTTATCTTGGTTGTTGAAGATCTTCCCTTGATGATACGATTAATTTGGTTTCAGATAGCAAACTGCCTACAATTGCCCTCCCGGTTAAGGAAGGGCATGACATGTTGTGGGGTAAAACAAAGGCAGCCTTTCAGTATATTTACGACCATCATAGAAACGATGCTGACTGGTTCCTGAAAGCTGATGATGACACGTAACACTATTTGTATTTTTAAAAAAACATGGATTCGCAATTTAGGATCTTATTCATCTGAATCTCTTTCCATATTTGCTGCTGTTTCATGAGTAATCATTAAATAAACATTGAATTTTTTAGAGCGTCCTGACACAAAATTCTTGCCTCATCCATATTCATACAAGCTTGCCTATTATTGAGGCTTCTAATAGGACCATCCTCCAGTATCTGGTTACCTGGTCATACCAAGTCTTTGCGGACGTCCTCTATTTCTGGAACAATTAACACTTGCGCCATATATTTTTCTTACTATTCTCTCCTCATTCATCCATTCCATATGACTAAACGACATAAGTGATCCTTTCTTAATCCTACTTACTATACTAAGATCTGCTTTATATTATTTTCTTATTTCTTCATTCTTTACTCTGTCATAGATGGATCTGCCGCATATACGCCTAAGTGATGTCATTTCCACTGCATTCAATGTACTTTCGTTCCTCTTCTGCCAGTTCTAGGCCTCATTTCCATACATTCTGATACCAGGACTCCATTGTGTACCGCTATTTTTTATAATAATTGAATTCAAAGCGTCATTCACTCTATTCCCTGCAGTCACCTCTCCTTTCGATATCTTTCTCAGCCTTTCACTTTCCATTAAACATACTTCCCAAATACACAAACTCATCTACTTGTTCTAAACATTCATTACCTACAAGTATTTAGCACGGTGTCTTGCTTTCCTCCTTCTCAAATCCATCTTTTTCGACTTGTTGGCATTCATAATAAGGTCGCTTTCCTTGCATACATCTTACAATTTACTCACTAGACTCTGTAACGTCGATGTACAGGAATTGGCATGTATCTTCTGGTTCAAACCATGAATCAAACTTTGTTCAACCTAATCTAACCTTACTGCCAATAGCTTGTTCATAATTTTTAGCCTAGAAAGTCATTCTTTTCTGATTTGGCAGATGCACAGGAAGTCCAACATGCACGAGTGTGAAAATCTTGTGTAGTCTAGGATTTTAGCAAAGATAAACTGATCAATTCCTCTGGTGTTTTAAATTTATCCTCACCCCACAGTTTCATCTAGATGCGACCCCCCCTTTTGAGTCTTAATTGCATAGCACTGAGCTTTTGATTTGCCAAAGATACCATTCATTCATTAATTGGATTATCCATCAATGCCTTTAATTTAATCTTGGAGACGCATGTCACCAAATGCCAAATTGGATTTGTATTGGATGTAGATATCTATCTAGTCCATTATATTTCACTATTGCATAATTGCTATCAAAAAAAAGAATTAAAAAATAAATAAAAGCACCTACTTTAAAAAAACACAAAATTCAGTTCCGGATTCAAATGAAGTTGTAAAAATTTTGAAACAAATACTAATTTTGAAATTTCTTCAAGTCGTTATTCATCTATTTTAAATATGAATCTTCCTTACTAAAAGGTCTACTAAAATCCATCTAAATCACAAAAGAAAATTGACACCTCACTTCAATATAATGAAGTAGTTTTCTTTCAAATAAATTCTTTCAAGATAGTCTTGTTTCAAAATTGCGTGCAGAATTGTAATTTTCATGTAATAAAATACTTGAAATTGATGTTGACAGGTATGTGGTGGTGGAGAATTTACGTTACATGCTCTCGACTCACCGCCCCCAGGATCCGGTGTACTTCGGATGCCGCTTTAAGCCGTATGTTGACCAGGGCTACATGAGCGGTGGAGCTGGTTACGTGCTGAGCCGAACGGCCCTCGACCGGTTCGTCACCAAGGCTCTCCCTTCACCGGAGATATGTAAGGAGGGGGCTGAAGGGTCTGAGGATGTTGAAATAGGTTAATTATACTCATAATTATATTATGTATAATGTACTTGTGGTGTATGAAATGGGAATAGAATGTAGTCATGATAATTTTTTTAATGCTGAAGAAAGGTTTGCTTTGATGATTCAAGACAATTTCTGAGGAAATTGCATATCTTGTCACTTTTTCTCATTCTATTGAAACACATAATGTTGACATTTGAATTTTCTTCTTTCTGATGATGATGATGACAACGATGATGCACATGATATATACACAGTGCATTAATTTAAAAAAATATTAAGTAAACTTTGAAATGTATGTGAACAAATATTGTTTATATTACATTTGTTTAGAACAAAAATTTATTGCAAATTGTTCATTTATTTATCTATAAAAAGGTCGTCTTGGCAACCTTCCATCAAGCTATATACCCGATTGCACTACCCATGGTGCTGGAGATTCCTGCAGGTTGCTGTTTCGCTCACTTTCAATAAATCTAACTTCAGGTTTCTTTATCCGTTATGAACATTTGACACCATCTGATGATCTGCATATTATTCCATTGGTCAACGTTTATACAGAATGTCTTTGAATGCACTGTTGCCTTCCTCACGATTCACATGTGGGTCACCACAACTACCTCTTTAAGATGGCTACTACTGTTGACATCTTGAGTACAAACTAAAAATTAACTCATTGACTATCGACTCTTTTCCGAATCATTAACAAATGCTGATTATATTTTATTGCTCAAACACACGTCTGCCACAAAAACAACAGGTCGCGGGGGATGCCAGCGAAATACTAATGAGAATAAACTTGTATGGAAATGGTCTGTCCTTGGGTGTTGGCAGCACTTAGCGAGACAATGTAATAATATCCATGGGTGTGATCAGCGGTTAAAGTGTTAAGTATTGATGGTTTTATTTCAGTATCTCACGACGAGTAAACATTACGAATTTTAGATAGGATAGATGTATTACAAGCTGTACATTATAGTGCTTATAATATAATATACAGCCTAGTGGACATTTGTGATCTGTGATTTTGTAATACTTTACCATGAAGTTTATCACTAAATACAGATCTCCTATTGGATTGATTCATAAGTAGCGTTTTTATTTAAAATAAAATTTTTATAAATAAACAATATTGTGTGGAAAAATGAATTCTTAAATATCAGCTGTAGCACTTATTTGAATTGAACATTTTTTGCTGCCGTGTCAGACACAGTCAAAGCTAGAGCAACCCAACAAGCAATATCTTATCGCCTACAAATGTTGGGGAAAATTCAGAAGGCGGGGGCATTGGGTTCCTCTTGGGACAACAAAAAGAGATGCTATGACATGGCTGCTTCCCTGCTGTCCAGGTACAATGTGGATGTTTTGTACAAAATAGTAACTGGTGATGAAAAGTGAAAACCGTGGGATGACCCTGGCGAAGCATCGAAATCGACTGCAAAACACAATATTCTTGGAATAAAGTATTTTTATGAATTGGGTAGGCTGTATTGAGTCGCTTAACCTTTCCCAAACCATGCAGTAACACAGGTCTACCGCTCTAATTAAACCTGAATATTTTGATAAATACACCCAACATGCAATTCATATTTTAGATAAATTGAAGGAAAATATTTACGCTTAGAAATGACTAGTGGAAAACCATGTATGTAAGGCGAATCTTACAAAAATAATTATCCTTCAATTCAATTCGTTATAAAATGAATACGTTGACAAAAATAGTATTTGTGTCAAGACAGAAAGAAATCACATATTAATTTTGCAGTGAAAAGAATAACAAACATACAAATATAATAACTTTCTCACTAATTAAAGAAAGATTGATAAAAAGGAAGGTTGTATTATATAATGCAACCTCCTATACAGGACTTGATGAATGCTACGAATTATAATACTATATATAGTTAATATTTATAGTAAATTTGTTGCATTAACCATTTTTTCACATTTCAAAGGCAAATATAACTAAAATTTCTTACGGTAACAAGAGTTGACAGCATGTCTGCGTACTAGTATTTTATATCACGGTATGTTAAAGGTTAAATCAGGTGTCACTGCTGAGCGTTATCAATGGCAATTTAATTGTTTGAGTGACAATTTTACTAGCTTAACTAGACAAGTGATATTGCTGAATAGGGCCGGATGTGGAAAAACCTTAACTAAGCTCTTAAATAGCTACTTTTATTTCAAAACATTATGTTAGCAGTATGTGGATAGACATTATCATTTCGGTCTTCTCGGTCATTATTTCCTAATTTTTGGCCTCAAGGCGACGGAGTTGGCAATATATTTCAGAAATGACAGTTACACTCCTCGGAAACAATTCGCAGTAGATGACTTCCTTGTCGTACCAGCTGACAACACTACTTTACATGGATGTACACCAGCTTTTGTATGGGGAGTTTTTTTTTTGTATTTGACATTCGTATTTTCTTTAGCCGAAAAATTAACACAAATATTCTACAAATTGAAAAATACAAGACATATTTAATAATGTTATAACATTGACATGTTCTTTCCAAAGCACTTTTATGTAGGATAACAAAATCGCTATAAACTTATGCATCAACTTAATATAAATATAGATGGCATGGCACTAGATGCCTGGTCTAAATTCTGTCATCCGGGATTAGCATTGTCATGAAGAAATTATTATATTGTGTGACCGACGCAAGTCGCCAGTCACCAAAATGGTGGTGGATGGATGGTGTGATGATGTAATCGGAAGGATGGGTTATACAGGAAATAGGTATTGAGGGATGAGGGAGAGGGGATGGGAGGAGGGGTACCTTTGATAGCGGACCAGGAACCAAAGGATAGCTTGACTCATCTGGTTGATGACGCCGTCACGTTACACTTTTGGAAGTTCACCCAATGTAGTAAATGACAGCACAAAAAACCCTGATGAGTGTCACGTTCACAAACAACAAAATCGCAGCGGCGCGTGCAAAGTAGTGATTCAACACAAATTCATACGAGAACACTTCCTCTCCTCGACTTCCAAAAGGACAACCAGTCGAGCCAAAGGAACAAAATGTACGGGGAGAATAGGCTAAGGGGGTATGAATAAACTAAAAACTGGTGACAATATACTAAAATTAACAATAATATGAATGAATTAATAAGTATGAAAGTATACGTGTTCACTTACAAAATAATAATCAGTTAAATTTATTATAAATATGGAATATATTGGTAAAGCAGTTCATGGTACCTGACTGAAAATTATCCTAGTAATGGATTAGATCTGCATATGGCTTAAGTTCTGAATGTGATAGCTCTTCCTTCAACTAATTTATTTTACCATTTTGAAATCATAATCAAAATGTGTGTCAAATATCACAACAAACTTATACATAATTTAAAACTATATTTTATACATTGTCATCTCATGCGTCACAATACCGTTAAATCTATTTCTTTAAGGAAATTGTCTCTCGAATGTGGGAGTGAAGGCTGGAGACTCGAGGGACCCCCTGGGTCGGGGACGATTCTTCCCGTTTGATCCGGAACATCATCTTGTCCCGGGAGTTATTGGCAAAATTTGGTACTGGGACTACATATATTACAAATCTGAAGAAGTGAGTTTTTTAATAAATAATTTTATGGTATTTGGAGCTGTTGCGGGTTGCTCTAAAATAATGTGTTTTTGCCCTTCAGTATAGCAATCGTAATTTATACAATTCTTGTTGACACAATTAATTATTTTTTAATTTTTGAGGAGAATGGACATTTTGTCTCAAGTGTTATAACACTATGAGTATTAAGTCGGTCTTTTAGCTTCACTTCACTTCTATCTCATATTAAAAAATAAAGTATTGAACCACAATATTTGATGAGTGACAATTTAATTTCTAGAGTGACCGCATAATTGTCTATAGTATAATTGTTTAAAAATCATGTGAGTATTTGGATTTGAACATAATTGTACTAATAAATAATAACTTACAAATAGTAAGTGAATAATAAAGAATAACATACTTCACTGTACAGTCTACTGGCTTTTCCGGGCCGCAGTGAACAAAGTGATGATAGCCAACATCTGTTGAATGGATAAGGCATGAGGAGAAGAAGAAGAAGAATAAATAATATTGGAAAGGTAATAGGCATTACCTACGTATGCACTTTGGCATAAAAATGGGTGATCGAAATTTAGAGCAATCACTGTGAGAGACTTTCCCCATTAAATTATCCTGCCTATTCATTTGACTATTTACAAAATTAAAGGAACTAAATATATTAGAAATAATTTAACTGACATCCAATAGAATATGAGACAAATATTCAACAGTATTCACGAAAATGAGTTCTAGGCCTGATTTCAGAAATGAGATGCTTAAGGGGCATACTTTGGAGGTGACAGCAGTCACTAGTATATAATTCCACATATGTATTTTTTGATGGTGCATTCCAGAAATTAAATTAACACACCTTCAACACATTATGTGTGAAAAGTACCCATTTTATATACATATTACACTATATTATTTTCAAGCCATAATGTATTATATCATTGTTATATTATAAACTCGAGGCGGGTCATATACTATAATAAAATGCTCTTCTCCTTTTTTATACAATAAAATGTAGATTTTTTTATAATTAAATTTTTTATAACTAATTAAGTAGGTAAAATTCTAAATGTCTTTATTATCTCCTAGCGAGTATCGATTAGAATATTGTTTTTTTTTTAATAGAAATTCTTACTGTTTTTCAAACTATTAATTAATCTAAGCATCTTCTTTGAGTTCAACACGATGGTCTCCCGAGACAAGATTCTCCGACTTAGGCAAGCGTCTTACAAGCATTCTAATTTGTGTTTTATCCAGGGTTCAGGCTGCTGCTCAGATAATGCAGTATCTTTCCATTACGTGAGTCCGAATCAGATGTACGTCTTGGAATATCTTATTTACCACTTGAAACCTTTCGGTATCAACTACCAGAAGGATACGATGGGAGTTAATCAGAAGAAAGAAAATGTCCATGTTAGTGAAAAGTCTAAACAAAACATGGCCAATGAGACATCCAGTATAGGTGTAACCATTATTCAAAATATTATCCAAGCAGTCGGCAAAAACTCTAAATTATGAGACTCCAGTAAAATTTTAACCGTAACTCAAGAGTGAGATGGATCTCTATCCAATATTATTTATGTGCATCAAGACTTAAATTAATTGATCAAAATTGTTCAAAAACAATTTGTTTCATTTAAGTTTACCTCTTCACTTCATACATGATTTAGGGCATTGTCATATTAACAATCATAAAGAAAATACAAAAAATAAATCTGAAATAAACATTATAATTCTGTAAAAATATAAGGTGTTGTCAAATGTCATCCATAAGCATTAAGAGTAGGTACCAAAATATAATAAGCGACACATTATGTAGGTAAAAATATTTTATTTATAAAAACATACAAAACAATATAATTAGTGTGTGCTGTATTATAAGTTGAGAATCTGAATTCTTGTTTTAAATTATCGGAGAAAAGGTAATTTTAAGTTCCTGTGGAGGCTTATTGCCTCCTCAACCAACAACATCGCCGACAATTTCTGAACGCATCCAGTAAATACCTGGGTACAAACCATAAGTTCTCACCAGCCACATAATCTCACCGATACTGCCCAGATATTGACAACAATAATATGCATGGAAAGCTGCCCAACAAGTCGGTCTTTTAGCTTCACTTCTACCTCAGCCGACTTCCCGAACAGTTCTCCAACAGACGCTTTACGTTTTCACTGCAATTTGCACTTGTGTATCAATCTGCAATAAACATCTATCAACCGTAAGTAGTCTTTATTGTCCAACCTGCTCTGGCCACATTCATGCACACATACTCTGCGATATCATCCTCAAATGAATGTGCTGGTGCATGGAGTGCTGGGAGAAATAGATCCTCAGCTTCTACATACACAACCTCTTTCACAAACACCAGTCACACTCATAATTGGTGACCCTTTATTCCTTTCATTTTGTTTTAAGTCTTCGAGCATTCTAATAATTTCATTTTCTTCAAATTTTTAAGACGTTTAAATATTTCTGTTTGCCACATTTTATTAAAATATTTAATTCTCCTTCCTGGGTTCTATTGTCAATTTCTAATAAAGAGCAGAAAAATGTTTGCATTGCTTTCAAAAATGTGTCTCCTTTTACTGAGAATGGATACAGCCTTTTCAGAGTTATTGAGAATAATTTTGAGTGGTCTTGGTCTGTTAGGTTTTGGCACGCTAAATCGATATGTTTTAATTTTGTATTTAACAATATTGCTGCTAATTTATTTTGGTCAATATATTAAAAATTTTGGCAGTGTACTCATTTGTTTTATGGACTTGTGTTTCCGCTTGACTTTCTTCAACTTTTACCATGATTATATTTTTAGGTTGAACTTTTCTATCTTCAATCTCATCAATGGTTTCCAGATATCTAGACTTAGATTGCTAAGTGTAGAATGGTTTTGGACCATGGATTTGTATAAATTTGTAGACAGAGAAATCTCCCTAGATGATTGCCATATGACCGACAGCTCCAAGCAGTTCTGTTGTTTTAGACATAACTTTTTTATTTGCATTTTGGTAAATACCTTATTATTATTATCATCATCATCATCATCTGTGACCGATGCAAGTCGCCGGTCACCAAAATGGTGGTGGGTGATGGTGATGGAATCGGAAGGATGGGTTAGATAGGAAGTAAGAAATTGGAATGAGGGAATGGAGGGAATGGAATGATGGAGGGGGGATGAGGGGTACCTTCTATAGCGGACCAGGATGGACTCACGGAACCAAAGGACAGCTCGACTCACCTGGTTGATGGCGCCGTCACGTTGCACTTCCGGAAGTTCATCCAATGTAGTAAATTTACACTTCACAAAGTATCACATTCACAAACAACAAAATCACAACGGTGTGTGCCAAGTAGTGATTCAACACAAATTCATATGAGAACATTTCCTCTCCTCGACTTCCAAAAGGACAATCAGTCGAGCCAAAGGAACAAAATGAACTAGGGAGAATAGGCTAAGGGGGTATGAATAAACTAAAAACTGGTGACAATATACTACAGTTAATAATAATACGAATGAATGAATAAGTATGAAAGTATCTGTGTTCACTTATAAAAAATAATAATTCATTTAATTTTTTACGAATACGGATCATTATTATATAATACTATCAAGACATTAAGTCCATTATATTTTATAATAATTTATGTTAGTAGAATTACCCTATATAAATTAAGCCTAAAACATCCATTAACACAAGGAAATATGAATGTGGTTGCATTCATCATGATTATTGATGCAACATGGGAAGTTGATACAAATGGGATACAATGTTGTGCGCCATGTGATTTGAGTCGGGGTTCGTTTATGAGTCATGATTCGACTAATCGATGATCGAACAAGTATCATACTCCTGATCGCTCATCAGAACGATACCCCGCACTCTAATGGAATGTTCGCTTCGCGACCCATCCATCAGATATCACGCTTTCATTAGTACCATGGTTATAGGAAGAATACAGGTGAATATGAACACACGAAGATGCACAAATTATACATTTATTAAATACACATTTACATTCATAGGTGGAAATACTTATAACTAACTTAATCTAAAACTATGTCTACCTCGGGTTACTTGGCGACGTTCCTGGTCTCCGGCCGGCGGAGTGATGCCGTTAGCACCCGGCGTGGGCGGCTATCTTCGTCTTCGATTTCGGTCCCAACTGTGGTTTTCTTGATATCTCTTCCGGATCTCGTTTCCAACCAACAGAACGCGCTCTCGCCTCTAGCCCTTACTCCCGTTCCCGTCGCGTGTTTACAACTGCTTCTTCCGGACCTCGTGTTCAACTGGTCCCTCTGGGCCTCGTCCAACTTGTCCTCCCGGACCTCGTCTCCGACTCACTTCTCCGGATCTTGTTTTACAACTGCGTGCTTTTGACTGTCTCTTTACAACTGACTTCCGAACCTCATTCCTCTCGTCCTCCCGGACCTCGTCTCCAACTCACTCCCCCGGGTCTCGTCCAACTCGTCCTCCTGGGCCCCGTCTCCGACTTACTCCTCCGGATTTCGTTTTTCAACTCACTCTTCCGGACCTCGTCTCCGGATCTCTTTTTACAACTCCCTTTCGGACCTCGTTCCACTCATCCTCCCGGACCTCATGTCCGACTCATTACTCCGGGTTTCGTTTCACAACTGCGTGCTTCCGACTGTCTTTTCACAACCAACTTTCAAAATGGCGTTTTGGTCCTTTTAAAGTAACTGTGGCGAGGGCGTCGGTCCGTCCCCACAGGATTGGCGATGCCTCATTGGTCCATCCGTTGACAGCGGCGTTACACCCTCGCTTGTAGGCCTAATTTTCGATTCCGCCCACATTCTTCGTAATTAATTACATTTGATTGCACAATTTATTTGTGTCCGCCAAATTACACAAAGTCACTTGAATCTTCGAGTTCATCTCACCCGTAGGTATAGACATTTAACATTGCCTTGTCAATTAAACTTTTAGCCCAGTGACCGCTATTCATTATTCTCATATCAAATTATGACTAAATTTAACTCTATTGTAATTTTACATAGTATGTTGATCTTTCTTTTTGCTACAACATTAGGTACATCTGAGATTTTCTTTATTGAACCTTACATTACACACACTTAAAACTATTACATAGTTTTTCCTACTTGCCCAGCTATAATTACATTATTATTTATTCATACCGAAATCTCCTTGCCCACCTTCATTTTCATTATTTATTTTAGTCGACTCAATTATTGCTAGGGAGCGAATGCAGACTGAATACTGCGGAAGTGCTACTACACCGGCACACTTTGATTAGATCGAATCGCGGTCGATTTGAGACTTGCTCAAACGGTTTGGCCGTATGGAATGAATGATTGACGACGGAATAGTCCGATCTACGCACCACATAAGGTGCATGAATGTGGAAGATGTGAATCCGCGTACAGACTTATTCGTATGCGTCCTATTTTCTCTGCCTACCCCTACGGAGAAAAGACGCGATAGTCAGTCGTCGCTCACGGTGGCCCTTCTGCATGTGGGTACCGGCCCGCATGCAACAAAAGCTGCTTTATTACCCCGGAGTCAATTATCCTCGGGCGGAAAAAATGGACCCGCATCTTAATGGTCCTTTTTTTTTGGTGCGGTCATTGTCTTATTGTTGACCCCCTGAAGATACATTGTTATCAGGGCGCTCCCGAGCGCGACATTTCTCGGACAAAAGGCAACCGATTGACTTCATGGTCATCCCTCGAAATTGCGGAAGAGATAAATATTCCCGATAAATGGCCTAGAAAATAAAGGACAGCTTTCCAATGACGGAAGAAAAGGTTCTCGTGTGACGTGGGTCCCTGCGAAATACACTTCCAAGAAACCAAGCATCCACGGATAACAAATAACGATAGGTCGGCATATCAAAGTCACACGGCGCACGGCTATATCATAGATTAATATTCTTATTCCTTTTATTCAAACGGCATTTCTCTATGTAATGCAAACCATAGATAAGTGAAATAATATGATGCAAACCAGCAAACGTCATGTAGCTGTCAAAGTGACATCATCAATATTTTATCTTTCCGTTTGTTTGATTATCAACATGAACATTTACAAAAATAACTATTACTCCGCTAGAACAATATTTTAATTTAATTATTCTTCACTACAGTAAGAGAACAGCTTAACTATATATTTTATTTCTTACAATTAATCGCAAATTGTCTTCAAAAATGACATCTTTACAAGAAGCTGTAAGATTTGCCAAAATTGCTGTTGATTTTGATAGGAGTGGAAATATACCGGAGGCTATAAAGAATTATCATTATGCTTCAAATTTACTAGACAATGCCGTAGGTTTAGCAAAAGATTCATCAGAATCTTTAAAAGTAAAATCTCAGGAGTATCGGACAAGAGCAGCCCAATTAGGTGAGTAAAATCAAAATTATTGAATTACTAGTTAATGCATAGAACCAACTGGGTGAAGGGGTTAAAATGGCGAATACTGTGTTGTTCTTGGATTATTGTAAAATGCATTTTTCCCAGTAGAATTGAGTGTCCTGATTCCAGAAAAAAAATTTGATTGGGTCGCAAATATTTAAGAAGTTTAAAGTTTTGAAATTTTTGACAAGTGGTTTATTACTCTTAGTGTTTTAATATAATACATTTTAGAATTGTGAAGGATGAGAATAATTCATTGAATCAATTGTGTTTGTGGAAATTTGTACCACGAGAGGGCGACTACAAATGATGAGAGATGAAAGAAATGAAACTGCGCATTTAGTCATATAAATGGTCTTTGGTAGCATTATGACAAAAATATGTGTTTGTTAAATTTCAATACAATTTAATTTTTCTTCAATCTAAATCGCCGATTTTTAAAATTTTGGTCTTTGTTAATTTATGGTTAGATAAGCGAGCGAGGGAGAATATCGTGATTAGGTGAGGTCAGTTAGTACAATGATGATGCCCAGACATGAATGATGATGTGATAGATATTGAAAGTCTGTCTGATTTTTAATGAGTTTATATTGCAGTGCCGGAATTTTTCTTTGATGGATTTCACGAAACTTGAAAGTGCGATAACTTTTAACCATTTACGACACAAAGTTAATTTGAAATCGAAAAATATGATTTTTGCAAAAATCTGAAAAGTTTACATATTCGTCAAACCAATGAAGGTTACAATATACATGAACTACTGGATATCTGCTATATGTTTTCAGTTTTCTACATTTACTAAAATATTTGTTAACTTTTATGCTGAACTCCAGAGCTCTTGTTGTTGACTGATAGTATTATGGTTATATCTACAATACATTTACAGATTGAACTGACTTAGTAAATTTTATCTAATCTTACAGAATGCGAAGAAATCCTTTTAAATTTAATGATACAATATAGAGATAAATTTGATTATTCAATTATTTTTTTCTAGTAGAATAAAACGTAGATAATAAAAAAAAAATATGATAACGAGGGCACTCACCTCTACCGGAAAACAAAATTTTGCATTAATCAAAAAGTTACCATATTCACCAATTTAACCCAAATCCTTTGCCAGTGAAATCAAATAAAAAAAAATTTGAACTGTCTGAAACTGATACTGGATCTACAATAATTAAATTTAAAATAAGTTGAGTCGAGAATATTTATGTCGGCCCATTGCATCACATATAGTAAGTTATTAACTTAATATTATAATTATTTTCAAACTTTTCAGGCATGGAGCGACAAGACGAAGAAGAAAGGAAACTTCACCAATGTTACTTCCTGTTTGAACAGGCTTTAGATGCTGACGATGAAGGTCTCTTGGATGCAGCGACTGAACTATACACTCAGGCTGTTGAATTAGGGATCACTATTGTAAGTAGACATTTTTCAATTGCCCCTTCCATAAATTGTGCAACATTGTGTAGCAATGGTGAAATTACCAAAAAAGATTGCGATTGATGCGAGGATTTTATTTATTTTTAAATAGAAAAGCCAAGATCAAGAAAAAAGAAACAAATTAAATACTGTTTTAAAAGACGCTTTGGAGAGGGCAGAACGGTTAAAAGGTTTGCCACCACACGTATCAAAAGACAGTCCAACTGACGATGTTCTCACAGATCTGAATAAAATATCTCTTCAACCTGGTTCCAGAACCCCAACAACTCCCACCGTGCAAGTCAGATCTTCTCCAAGTGAGTAATAAAAACCTGTTATTATCTCAGATTAAGGATCTACGGAGATATGTTATAATTGCAATGATGATCTGTCATAATTCAGATTATCATCCAAGTTCCGATATTTCAGTACTCAACTTGGCTTACATAGTTAAGAATAAAAGAAATAAGACAATGGTGTGGTGTGAACAAATGAGTACAGTAAAATCCCGTTTATTCAAAGTTGAGGGGACTGAAAATCATGAAAAAAGTTTGAATAACGACTTACGATAATGAAAATAAAAATTTCAAAAATTCAATTTATTTTTACATACTAACTTTTTTCATTACAACTCGACCTAATTATATATACCTATTATCCACAATAACAAACAAGTTGTCAAAATACAACGTAATCAAATTACATTATTTAAAAAAAATTTATAATGTACTATCTTTTCGCGCCATTTTTAATAATGAGAATCGTCAAAATTGTCAACACCGTTATTTCTCTATTGTATCATTTGTGTATTATAGTTAGCAATAAACGTCTTTTAAAACTTTTTTTTGTGATGGTCGCGGCGGTATTTCACACTCGCCTGTGACGTCTTGTTCTTTTCCCTTTACACTTCCGTATTCCTTTTCCCTCCGTGACATTTCTCGGCTTTCAACACTTAGGTTTAATCTGTCATGTTTAATATTATCGACATCGTCATTAGTGTTAATTTTGTTTTGTATAATATTTTTGTCAATCTCTTGTATTAATTCAATTTTTAGCAACTGTTGGCGTCCAATACGAGTTTCGCATTGATGTCATTTTCGAGAATATAAAATTATCAGTCAAAATCATAAAAATGTTTTAATTTAAATTTAATGAAATACAGAAAAGTCTGAGGAACGCAAACCACGCATTCGCAAATATCAAAATGTCTAGCACGTAAATACATATTAGAGAAATATAAATAATTGTCTTTATATATAAAACAATGACAATAAAATAACTAACAATATATGAGAAAATCAGAGAAATACCAACCACATTCTTCAAAATGCCTCGACACTAAACTTAAATAGAAATAAATGACTATTAAAATTAATACAAATTAAATAATTTATAAAACACGGAAAAGTCTGAGGAATTCAATCGCATACTAGCGTTTGTATATTTTGTTGTATGTGAACAAAAATAATGATGGTAATAATACGGAACAGAAAATTGATAACTGCTGACATTCTCAGACCAGCAACTGGGGGAATCACGTTACTTATAGGGTGCAAAGACAATATTTGCTATCTATTTCTAGAAAAAAGCACGGGAGCTGAGTTAATGCGTTGCAGTAAGGAAGATAAAGATTTAAAAATCGAAGACGCACAAGACATATTTGTCATCTTTTTTAAGCATACTGAAAACGAGTATGCTAAAAAACAATGCGAATTAACTTTATGCATCATGAATCGGCATATCGTCTTTGACATTAGCGCACGTGTATTTTACAGATTACGGACATTTAACAAAAAAAATCGAATTAGGCAAAAAATAGATCGACAAACTCACAATCACAATTAAAATCACGATTCCGGTTTGTTAAATTTACAATTTCGAGCCACGGGTTGTATGTAAATTCTAGTAATACTAGAACATAAGTATATTTAAAATATTCCTTTATATATTTAATTAATTGTATTTTTGTGCAGCTACATCACTTCACCGGGGTAACAGTGCCCACCTGAAGGTGTCCTCAGGCCAGTCCATGTACACTGAGGAAGAGAAACTAGTATTGACCAAAACTTCCCAAATTAACAATAACCAATTTGTGCCATTCATGAGTATAGATCTCTCAGAAAATTTTCGATATGCCATCACATTCACCGATAAGGATGGCTTGTTAAGCCTTTCCACTAAACAGAAACAAAACTTCAAGCATTGGGCGCGTCCTGATGAAATATCATCCGAACCAAAGATGATTGTGGGGCAGAATGTTGATTGTTTTAGCATTAAACAAACGGTAAGTAAACTTTGTTAAATATTATTTTTATTCTTTCTATAATATAAACAACTAACTAATTTACCATCACGTCCTTTTTCACAGGGATAGGCAGAGAGAAAAAAATGCCCACTCTTCTGTCCTGACACAAATCTCGGCTCATTCAAATTTGTACATCTTCTCATGCAAGCTCACAAGTCATAATCGTAAATGGACTTACTACATTATTATCATCCCATTACTACATTATTATCATCCCATATTGCATAATAAATTACCAGTATTCTTACATACCTGCAAATCAGCTCTATATTTTGAAGAAGTAATAAAAAATGGTATTATAATAAATATCATAGCATATTTGTAGATATGTAATTTAGTTAAATGTATGATTTATTAGGATACTGATAAAATTTTTGTTTATTTATATGAAATGCTAGTGTTTTGTGATATTGTTTTAAAGAATAAATTTTAAGTATGTTAAATAAATTTATGAACCTGCATCCAGCATCTAGAAAGAGCCTTTGTGGATCTAGCATTTAAGATAATTAATAATAATTGTTTTGTTTTGTAGGTAGTGTCTGATTGTTCATTTGTGGCATCACTCGCAGTTGCTTCATTGTACGAAAAGAAATTTAATAAACGCCTAATAACATCAATAATATATCCAAAAAAAAGAAGTGGTGAACCCGTTTTAAATCCTTTTGGAAAGTACATGGTTAAGCTTCATCTCAATGGTGTTCCAAGAAAGGTTTGTTTTTCCTTTTCATTTTGTGTTACATTTATATATTTTCTTTTGTAGAACATTCTAAATATCTGTTTATTGTTGTTAGTCTGCGTTTGTGTTTGTGAATGCAGCTGAGGTATTTTTTGTATTTGACCTATGAAGTTTAATTCGCGGCGGACCCAGCCTATGTAAATTAAATAAGTTTATTATTTAAATTTGCTGTACAATTTTAAGCTGTATCTAATTGACTAGGTCAGCGATAATAAACCTTTTTCCATATACAGGAAGTTCTCGATTTACAAACATTCACTATTGTTACAATTTGCATCATATTATATTAATTTAAAATAATGTGATGCGAAAAAATTTATAAACTGTTTTTTTCAATTTCTTGACTTAGACCACTTTCATAATAATGGGCACATATTATTCCATTTTTAAAAGCAATCAATTTTATTATGCAATAAATCCCAAATACCTTTGAGTAATGAGATCCTAGGTTGAAAAAGGGTCGTAGGTTTGTCATCTCTGGACTAGGTGAAATCTTAACGCATACACTCGGTGGTAAATTTCCAAATAAAATCACTACAAGTCGCAAACGCTGCAACAGTATAATCTCGTTATTGCGAAATCCAAGGGACCAAAAAAAAAAATTTTCATAACGAATTTCCACATATAACGAAATAAAAAATATAAATTCCTAATATATGAATGTTCCGCACACGCCGTAGAAATAAATGTAGCGTGGCTTTAAAAAAGTTTGTAAGTTTCGCAAACAAGACACCCATTGTCAATTTAATATGGGATATAACATAATAAGGCATTTTGCAAACAGAGGATTTTCTGTACAAATAAAACTCTGAATCATATATTTAGGTTTGTTTCAACAGATAAGCAAATGAGTTTGAATAATATAAGTAAATACACTCAAAATTATGTATTTTTATTTATTTAGTGTATTGTGATTTTGTGCGCTGCACATTAAACTGTGATCACAGTCAGAGTTTTCAATCACTGATATTATCGAATATCAATCACAATCACACCAGTGAGTTAAGAGTAGCATTTTTTCTCATCACTAACTACAAGTACATGTTTAATTTTCTTGTATAATTTATTTTAGGTTATTATAGATGACTTGTTGCCAGTTAACAAATACAATCAGTTATTGTGCTCATATTCAAATAATAAACATGAATTTTGGGTATCTCTTCTGGAAAAGGCCTACATGAAAGTGATGGGTGGTTACGACTTCCCAGGATCGAACAGCGTGAGTATATTATCCTCATCTTTCACTTCTATGTATTTGGTTAGTAGTTTTATCAATAAATTGTACATATTTTGTAAATTAAATGGACAGTACATAATGTAATCAGCATAAATAATTAAGTATCAGTATCAAATCAAATTTTTGGTCAGTATGGACAATAAAATTACTATAGCAGATAAGGTAGAGCGCCACATTCTTCCGTCCTGATGTATGATTCTCGCCTCATCCATATTCATACATTTTCTTATACAAGCTCGTCAATTATTGAGGCTTTTAACAGGACTATCTTCCAATATCTGGTTTACCTGGTCACGCAAATCTTCTGCGGATGTCCTCTATTTCTGGTGCCATCAACACTTGCATCGTATATCTTTCCTACCATTCTCTCCTCATTCATCCGTTCCATATGACCAAACCACCTAAGTTATCCTTTCATAATCTTACTCTACTAAGATCAGCTTTAGATTCTTTCCTCTGTCATACTGTCATAAATGGATAAATTCTTTCCTCTGTCATAAATGGATAAATTCTTTACTCTGTCATAAATGGATAAATTCTTTACTATTTAATAAATTAATATAATTACAGTAACATTATTTGAATCAGTACATTTTATTTCAGTGGTTAGGTTAGATTATTATTATCTACTGATATTTAATTATAAATACTGACCTATTTAAATGCCTATTTAAAAATACTGACACCAGCATTTGTGATTTTATTTATTTATTTATAAACATTATTATGAAAAATATAATTTTTACATTTATCATCAATACCTCAAGGCAGTTTTAAAATTTACACAGTAATAATTTTTAATTGAATATAAACAAGTAAAAATAACAATAATGTAATATAGAAAAATTAATACTTGTTATATATGAGAGATAATTTTGTAGTTCAAACAAATTTCAATTGATGTTTCTCACGGTTATTTTGTATTAATTAGAATATTGATCTTCACGCACTTACCGGGTGGATTCCAGAAAGGAGTGCAATTAGGAAAGACGCTGCAGACTTCAATTCCAGTGCTTTATTTGATACAATAAAAAATAACCTGGTCCAAGGAACACTGCTGGCGACTGTTGCAACGGGAGAGCTGTCCCCGGCAGACGAAGAACGGACAGGTCTGGTGCCAACCCATGCCTATGCAGTTCTCGATGCTAAAATCATCAATGTAATATTTTTGTTTTGGTCATTTTATAATCTCAGTTTGTACATAAGCATAACAATTTAAAAGATTTGTTTGTATGGCGCATTGGTAAATACACAGCTTTACGAACCAATTTGTGGAGTTTAACCCTTAGGCCGCTTAATAAATATGCATCGAGTGACATCCCTGCGCGGGCCTCTTTTCGTAAATTGTAAATTCTGTTGTAGGACACTTTTAAAATGACATTTACCGATAGATAACATAACGTGCCTTGTGTCTAATTTATCATTTGAAAATACTTCTCATTCAATGTTGTTAATAGTCACTTGAGATCCTCAAATCATTAATGTAACGTAAATAAATACTAAATAAAAAAATGGGATCGATATTACTTACCTGCTGCCATAATGTAGTGACTCACACGTGCGCATTGTTTATATGATATAAGTACTTACCCGACGTGTTGATTTTCAGGCTACTGCATCGATATCTTAAACATGCACTTACACATTAGTATTCTTTGTCCCTTGTTATTTGATAAAAGATGATGCCATAAATATTGAAATATAATATACTCAAAAGAAATATAATATGCCATTCGCATGCGCATAGCGGTGTAAGGGTTAAAACCAAACCAGTAGTGACGGCTCCTTCAACCAAAGGCTCTTAGGATTGTGAGATGTTTACAGTATGTGTTCTGTTAATATGTTAAAAAGTGTGGAATTTAAAGAACTAACAGTAAAGCTAAATTCAAAATAAATTTTTATTTAATACTATCCTTTCAATATTCTTAATTTTTTTAATGATTGCACTTAGTCAGTATGTGTATTATGGGTGTTTGAAATTTATTTTCAGGGTGTTAAATTGTTTCAATTGAAAAATCCGTGGTCTCACCTCAGGTGGCGAGGCAATTATTCAGAGCTGGATATTACTCACTGGACTCCATCATTAAAAGAAACGCTCAATTTCGATCCCGATACGGCAGCTGTTTTTGATAATGGAGTTTTTTGGATTGATTATGAAAGCATTCTTAATTTTTTTGATGTGTTTTATCTTAATTGGAGCTTAGAAATTTTCCAATACACATATTGCCTGCATCAGTAAGTATAATTTATCATCTATTATTAACCCGCATGCATGAACTACACATTGTGCCCTTAGGACCGGTTGTGTAATCAGTAGTTACTTTTTACTATAGTAAAAAAAATTGCGAAAACGGGTTGTTTGATCGTTAGTAAAAAAATATTTACTTCTCGAAAGTACATTTTACTCTCCGATATCAGATAGTAAAAACGAGAATCGATAGTTAAATATGGCGGACTTTTCACAGCTGTTCCAAAAGTCATCTGACACATTAATACTTTGAATATACAACAATTAATCATTCAATATCCCGCTATTTTAGTGATGAGAGTTCGTTCGATGATAATCTCATTATATAATATACATTAGCACATAAAATGAAAAAATCTCACCACCAAAGTGACAGATTTCGATCACCTAGATGAAAAAATCCATAGATAATGCATAAAATAAAGCTTATTTCATGATTATTTGTTGCATCTATAGACATCTCTATCTCTGCTTTGACAGTAGTAAATTTGATATATCAACAACCCACAAAGGATTTTTACTACAGGCGTTAGTAAAAAGTTACCATAGTAAAAAAATACTGCTAATTACACAACCGGCCCTTAGAATCATCTAACATTCACATCAAACTGAGATATTGAGCTTCAAAATTTTAAGTAATCTTTTGATTTCTTCGGCAGAGTTTGGCTCATTGCCCATGAGGTAAAAATTTTACAAAAATGTTTTACATATGAGAGGTATAAAGGCAAAGGCAACAATTTCCATTATTTTTTTTTTTCTAATTTTTAATTAATGCAGTTGTCTTCTCATATAGTTTTTACACATTGTGTTAATTTTTAACAGACAAACTTAACTCTTTTTTATGTAAACTGGTCATTCAAAATCAGTGTTAGTTGCACTTTTGCTCGCTGCCATTTATATCAGAATTCAACCAATAGTAGTCTTATTTTCATTTATTATCTTTGTTTTATTAACCACTAAATTGAGTTTAAATAGATCTACCGGTTTCGAAAAATACCATTTTCTTCTTCAGGATGTCATAACTAACTAAAACATATATTATTGTTTCTTTGCCAGAATCTATTTTAAAAAATCAATTTTTTTTAAGCACCTAACTCAAATCATTACTTAATACAAATTTACTCGAATAATTTTTAGGAAAAAATTTTAGAATGGGACTCGTAGTTAAATTTAGTTGGTTGTTTATAATTTTTTGATTAGTTTTACACACTTTATTTATCTCCAACGATTCCAAATTATTTAATTTGTGACCAACACCGTTTATATGCAAAATTGACAATCCCAATTTTTTATCAAAACCATGACCATTTTTTATCAAATGATTAGCAAATTCTGAAAACCCACTATTGTTCAAACATCTCAAATGCTCCCTTACTCTTATATTAAAATTTCTACCCGTTTTACCAATATAAAATGCAGCACAATCCTTGCAACTAAGTTTATAGACACCAGAATTGTTAAATTTATCATCTTTGTCTTTAGAATTTATGAGTAAATTTCCTATAATATTATTTGTATAAAATGCCGGTCTAATGTTTCGTGGTAGGTGTTTAGATATTTGATTCGAAAAGTTATTTATGTATGAAATCCTATGCCAATAATCATTATTATCATTATGTTTTATCTGTGATTTATATAAAAATTGATTATTATATTCATATAATTTATTTTTTTAAATAGTGTATCAAACCTGTATTATACCCGTTATTAACTGCTATTTTTTTTTAATTGTATTCAATTCAATATTGAAATAGAATGTTGACATAGGAATATTGACTAAACAATGTATCATGGAGTGGAACCCTGAATGTTTGTGTGATAATGGATGATTAGATTCATTGTGTATGATAGTATCTGTAAAAGTTGGTTTTCTAAAAATGTTGAATTCAATTTTATTATTATTTTTAATCAATGTTAGATCCAAAAAATTTAAAAATAGATTCTGGCAAAGAAACAATAATATATGTTTTAATTAGTTATGACATCCTGAAGAAGAAAATGGTATTTTTCGAAACCGGTAGATGTATTTAAACTCAATTTAGTGGTTAATAAAACAAAGATAATAAATAAAAATGTGAATTTTAACCACAAAGATAATATTGCTAATTTTAAAAGTATAATAGTAGTCTTCACTACTCTGAATTTAAATGGCCGCCAGTATGGAAAATAGCTTGTTTATGGAAAAAGGTGTATTTATTTTGTTTTTTAAACCAGATTATAGGGATTATCATTAGAAGTGCATTAATAAATATACATATTGTTTTTCTCAAAATTAAAAAATATGGAGCCTTTGATTTTATACTCCTCATATAATTTGTACATATTCAAATCAAAATTGATGTTTTAAACAATATTACAAATGCTACAAAATGTTAGATTGTCTTCTTGTTATATCTTAAATTACTAGGGAATTTAACATGTTTGTAACATAGTTAGTTTTAAAGAGAAAAATTATTGTCAAAATTTTGATACAAAAAAGTAAATTTTGACAAAAATGACAGATATTTTATTATTCCAAGGTCATATGACATTCTGTTAAAATATTTTTAATAATAATTTAAGTTTACAACTACATATTATTCATCTTGCTATACTGTTGTGCAATTTATCACACATTTCAACTACTCCTTCATAAAGATCATAACTTACAGATAGGTCATTTTTAGTTTGTTCTAGTATTACTTTTTTGCATATTTATTTTACAGTATATAAAAAAATTATTTCTTCTTAAAAATGTATCAAATACATGCAAAATACTAGAATACAGAATACTAAAAATTACATATTTGTTTGTTACAATACTTTGTGTAAGAGAGGTCAATTTTGAAGTCATTCTTTCTTTCAGACTAGTTATTGATTGTACATATTGAAAGTGTTATATATATACTTTTTTTTTTTGTTAGTTATTACATTTGTGGTTTTAATGTAAAATTTTACCATAGATTATGGCATGCAGAATCAGGTCCTGTGCGTGATGGATATAATATTGGAGACAATCCACAATTTTGTCTCGAAGTTCAGGGACGAGGTGATATTTGGATTTTACTGACGAGACACATTACAGATATTGATGACTTCAGAGAGAACAAGGAATATATTACGGTTCTTATCTATAAAAATGAAGGCCGCCGAGTGTATTATCCTCGTAAGCACAATGTATATAATATTTAATGAAGTATTGAAGAGAATTGTCAATTAATATTGTGGATTGTGCAGATAATGATAAAATAATAAATCTATACAAAATTTCTGAAATATAAATAACTTTTATCAGTTTTAGAATTTGACAATTACGAATGTATAATGTTATTGATAGATACTTTTTGTAAAAATCTCATAAAATTATACTACAGATTTTATTTTAAAAGTATGTATTAAAATTTTAAAGATATTAGTAGCATTCAAATTCATAAGATACTTTGTGTCCAATGATGACCGCTATGCATCTACAGCCAGTACATAAAGCAGTTTGTGATGTGAATTTTTCATATATTTTCAGGGTTTCAACAGTAGTATTATACCAGTAAATAATTCATGTTTTAAAAAACGCTAAACTTAAAAAAATTGTAGCTGTTACAAATTTAATACCATTACCATATATGATATTTATGTGCCTTGGTGTTCACCACTATTGGCGACATTTGTAGAGTAAAATCTAGCAGACAGCACATTATTAAAGACTACTTTGATATTTTTAAAGGATACTAACATATACAGGTTCCAATAGCGACGAAGTGCAATCATATTATTAGATAAAATAATAATGGTAATATATACTTTTTCCTTTCAGATGACCCTCCTCCATTCATTGATGGTATAAGAATTAACAGTCCTCATTATCTCTGTAAACTAAAAGGGGGACCAGAAAGCAGTCGTTACACACTCGTCGTTTCTCAATATGAAAAAATGCGAACTATCTACTACACCCTCAGGGCATACGGAACATGCCCTTTCAAGTTGAGAAAGTTAGCAGCCTTCCCAATTTCAAAAAAGGTATAAAATAAATTATTAAAAAATTCACCTTATTTTCGAAGTTGTGATAAAACCTACTACAAACAGTTAGCATCATATTTAAGACAGAAACTATCACCAATGCGAATGTCCTTTATGATTTTCAAACTGATCAATTTCTCTTTGGTTATTCTGCTGTGATTGGTTTTTGTATCACAGGCAACATTTTGGGTTAGATTTCAGTGGTCTACATCCAGATTCACATCACATTCATGACATCAGCTATGAGAAAAACTGACACATGCTAGAATGGGTATTTGCACAATAGTGCAATCTCTTAATTCCTGGTTATCTCAACACCTCCATTACTATAATTATTATGCGATGATTCAATCTGATTCAGGGAACAGGTATATTACTTTCAAAATTAAAAACTGCAAATCATTTTATGTACCTTATTGAGTAAAATAAATTGTTCATATAAGAAATTCAAAATAAAGGTAATGCCAATAATTGCATACTTTCCAAATATCAGGTACCTGACTATTGCGGTTTTTTCTTGGCTACTTTAACCACAATAATGCTCCCGTATACAAGTATTAGTTATGTCAAAATTATAACCAATTAACTTACCATCACGCCGTTTCTCTGTGAGGATAGAGCGCCATCACTCTTCTGTCCTGACACACAATTCTCGCCTTATCCACATTCATACATCTTCTCATACAAGCTCGCTGATTATTGAGGCTTCTAATAGGACAATCCTCCAGTATCTGGTTTACCTGGTCGTGCCAAGTCTTCTGTGGACATCCTTTATTTCTAATGCCATTAACACTTGCGTCATATATCTTTCTTACCATTCTCTCCATATGACCAAACCACCTAAGTGATTTTTTCTTAATCTTACGTGTGGGGAACGGTCTCATCTCGCATTCTATCACTCAAGCTGCCGGCGTGCAGCCCTCTAGCGACTGTCTTCGATATGCCCTGCTGACGTTATTTATCAATGTGGCTCTAGAATAACCCAGAAGAAATTCTAAATACATATGCAGTAATCTTGTGATCACTTTTGTGTCATATATATTATATCCCAAAACAAAAGCTAACTAACACAGTGTATTTTAAACCTGAGCATATATTAAATAAGTTTATTCTATAGTATTGAAATCCGGTTTGCCAAATAATCAATATGCATATCTGTAAAATAAATATAATTTAATACCAATTAAATTAATCAATTAGAAAGATATACAGAAAAAAAATTATTTATTGCAAAAATATTTGTTTGCTATTGGGATTAATTGATTTACCGTAATATAAAGTGGATTTCTTTTAAAAATAAAATAATAGATGTATTCATTTGAAATATTGCAGAATATAAGTTAAAAATTTGTCAATAATGTATTCGGTTGCTATAGTGAAATCGGAGAACGCCCTTCCACGATTTCATTTCATTTGTATTAAAATACCACAGAACTATGTTCTGAAAATGCAATTTCACAGCAAAAAATGTGTTCTCCTTAATATAATTTATTTGTAATGAATTATTTTAGGTCATTGGTGAATGGAAAGGGAGCACAGCCGGTGGATGTGCGAACAATAAAACTTACCAAATGAATCCTCAATACATGATAACATTGGGAGATTGTGCCTCTGCCAACCATTTGGTTTTGGATCTCAGAGGACCCAAAGAGTATCAGGTCGGCATTGAGGTTTCCGTTCATTCCCTGGAAGACCCTTCCGTGACTGCACCATTTGTCACACGCTCTTCTGGCCCATACAGGTAATTGCACATTGGTTGGTATATTCTTGTACCACACGTGTACTATTCTGTTTATGACTTAATGCTTGAGGATAGTGTATTTTCCTTTAATGGATTTAGCACGTTCTTCTCTTTCTTTCTTAGAGTTCATGTCTCCATTCCAAACATGTAATACTATATTTATTTACACCCTATCCCGAATTGTTTACTCTCATTTCGATTTGTCAATATTACTTTTTTTTTATTACATTCAGTTATTAACATCCTAATACCATCATATGTTGGCTCCAGTATCACTGGTATACCAGAGCTATGCCTGTACAATTTGATGTGACTCATTATCACATTAAATTCAGAAGGCAGCCAGAGAGAAGCTATAGAAATCAAGCACCCCAAAAGGGGATGGTAGACGTCATCAGAGTGTTGCAGTCGCAGAACTCGGTCACAGTCCGGCAGAAATTCACCCTGTCCAGGTCGCAAGAGGTGCGAGGGAAAGCCAGTAGAATGCTCTATTAGGTCTCTCTAGCCACTGCTCTTCCCGGCATCGTCCATCCCAGCAACCCACAGCGGGAGAACAATATAGCGAAAACCAGATATTTTACAAAAAGTGCCTTGGTAGTTTTTCAAGTACATATTGGCTAATTTTTCCATATTTTCATAAATCAAACTTCGCTACCTACTTATCGTAAAAAGTATTGAATCAATTATTTATGTTTTAGGTCCGGCTTTGTTGTACTAGAGCTGCCTGATCTTCCTTCTGGGAAGTATAAAGTCATGGTGTCCACATTCTATCCTTCTCAAGAAGGCACATTCATTTTGAACATCAAGTCTACGGCAGACGTTAAAATGTCTTTGATTACTTAAATGAACATAATATTATTTTTAACAAACTGTGTGACCTGTGTTGGATGTGTTTTGAATTCAATAATTTATTGTTTTCATTAATATTTTTATATGTTGCGTAATAATTAGAAAAATAAATTTATTTATACATATATACTTATAACTTTATGACACTTTTTGTATTTTCTTAAGCGCATGCATTTGCGATCGTAACATACCTACGTAACACACGCAAATAAAATAGTACCATTGACGTAATATAGTTCAATCTACAAGATTATCTCTTCTCCCAGCCATTTGAGCGAGTGTAATATGAAATGTTTGAATTTTTGATGGCATTCATTAAACTTAGTGAACATTTGCAAAGTTGGCATATTGAAAATATTCAAATTTTGATAATTAACAGAACATTGTTTTTAAAAAAAATTAATATCAAACGATGCCTACTTACAATTGCAAGTCCTCGTGTTGTAAGAAAATACCTGGAATTATCACTACGTATATATAAATATATTCATGCATTATTTTCTCATTTGTTTACTCTCAGTTCCACTCAAGGAAATAATACATCGAAAACTATAAATAATGCAAATACAAAGCATTTTGTCTAAGTTTACTTCAGAATTGTGATCAATTTATTAAAAATCTCAATCACGTTTTATTATATATAGTAAGAAAAATTAAGTGCAATATATGTACATAATTGACTTGAGTGCAAAAAACAAAACATTTTTAAAATTTATTTATGTTTGTATCTGAAATGCACATCCACTTTATACAACATCTACACATACCATTGAATTAACCGGTACCCATTTTACTTGTCGTGTTTGCCACGGTTTTTAAATCAGGGAAGCCTGCCTATTTAATACTAAGTCAATGGATTGAAAGAAAATTAGAGATTTGATTGTAGCCACAGTTTACATTTACAAACACTGGTAAAAGTACATTGGCCTCGAATAAATTGTACTGCCTAGTTAATAATTCACATTGTTCTTTTATCACTCACACATCGCCTCTAGTAATTTTATACTTCTACATTGATGAATAAAATATATCTGCTATATCTGTTTTTCTTTTTCCTACACAATTTTGATAATACTGAATAAGTTTGGTTGATGTTGATAGCTAAAACGAGATCTATCATACGTAGAATCCATCATCCTGATACAACACATAAACATGGTAAGATCTTTCGCAACAGTTCTAGCCATTCATAGAATACTAACACTGTTATGCAATAAAATTCAGTCTATCAAAAAATGTATTCTGTAGGTTAAACTTATCAGGAAGTGATACCTTGCGTGCTGGAGAATGAAATGCTGTATATTGTCACCGTCAGCAGCAACACTGTGTATCTCAATTTTTTGCCAAATTAAGATATTTATATCATTGGATTTTAATTTTCGCAGGGAATCACTCTATATCACTAGTTTTACAATAGCATCCACTAGGGGCGTACAAATCAAAGAAATGTAATCACCACATATCTGTAACCTCCCTGTCAACTGTGCACAAGTCAAGGGAATCATACCTAAGTTTAGTTCAGTTTCAGTTTAGAAAGAATCTGCTCCTCTTTACAACTCTAGAAAGGTAAGTAATTCTACAAAAATCATTTAAAACTAGTTGTCTCTCCTGTAAAGCACACAATTCTTAGATATGTGGTATTTCTGCTTAGGTGACAATATATTAACACATTCACTCAAGACAAAAATGTGCACTATAAAAAGAAATTTCATTAATTAATAAATTCTAGAAAGTTATTAAAATATTTTAAATAGCTTGCTTTCATTTTCTGACAGGTATTCTGTGTATGGACACAGTTCCGAATACGCGGGATCCTTGTAGTGCTGCTATGTTATATTACACTGTTTACACACTTTAGAATACTATTTTTAATTATACAAAAGTTTCATAATTTTTTTCTTAAATATTTGCACTTTTCATGTATACAGGTTTACATAAACATCCAACAAAAACATGTGAAACAACTTACCCGTAACCGATACTGATAAAAATTGACTAGATTGATGTGTTCAGACTTTTGAGCTCTGTCGATTCTATGAAATTACACGTGTTGAGTACAAAATCCTAAGAAAAATCTTCAATCCAATTTGTGAAAATAATATCTGGCATTGTCGCTAAAATGTTAAAGTTTATGATGATCCTGATGTCCGCTGAAGTCCAACAACTTCAATGGGCATATGATTTCACGACATAAACGCACCTAACATTCCATTAATCAGAGAGAAGAGGGAACAGGAGACTCCATTAGCTGGATGAGATCCAGAGGAACTTGGATGTTCTCAAGGTCGACGACTAACTCAGAACAGAGGAGTGGAGAGATTTCCTCGAGGCGGCTGCACTGCCGTACTACCGTATGCTGTACTGCCATGATTGCATTGGATTAATTGTGTTGATACTCAATCAATTGGTATGTAGAGGCGAAATACTAACAGACAGAACTGCAATATTTCTACATACTATCAATAGAATATGCCTGGAATGTCATGCACACATTTTTGTATAGACGTGTGAGGTGTTCTCAGCACTGGTCGTATTCAATTAATAAAATTCAATATTTTAATGATTCATTTATTAATTAAGATGTTTCGAAATTCTTTCCTAGGATACACATAAAAAAAATTATATGCATCCAAGATCTAACAATACATTTCAAAAATATATTTTCTATCCATTAACATATTGTAGAAAAGCATTCATATTTGTCTATTCAAATATAAAGACTTTCTATAAGCACTATGAATAAATATAAATAATAAATATGTTTTAAGATTTTCAATCAATTGTGAATGTAATAATTGTTATTACAACTTATTCTAAATAATATTTTTTTTAATTTAACAGAAACAGGTTTTATATGAAACTAAATTTAATCATCAATAGTTATACAATTTAATTGACTTTGTATCACAATAAGCTTTTGATTTCTTTAATAACTGATAGAAAGATAGGCAAATGAACAATTTTTATTTCTAAATTTGTTCGGTTATTTGTGAGGTATATATTCACAGCAGTTAAGAGTGCAATAAATGTATGAACCTTTAAAGCGGTAATTATTAATACCTACTAATATCAAACCGTATGCTTCACACACCATTCGATTTGATCACAGATAATAATTCACTATCTGGACATTTATTAATAAATTTACGACAAGTTAATAACTCTCTCGTTTCAACATCAGGGTGCAACATAATATAAATTGGAGTTGTACAGTGTGTATTAAACATCACAGGAATGATTCATAATATTAAATTAAAATGTATACAGTATTTCTACATGTATAATGTCAAAATAAGTTCTTCAATAGATAATCCAAGCAAGATTAAATCGACTCGACGGAATTATATGAGCTTCTTACTAATGACAAGGATGACAAGCAGTTTTATAAATTTTCTAATAATAATCACATATTACTCATTTTTTTATTAAAAGTTTTAAGTTTTGTCAACAAATGTTTTATGAAATTTAAAATAAAATCACAAATTATTTTAACTTCTATCAAAGATGATAGGTTCACAATTTTTACGCTGGTTCTATTTTTGCTATTTACTCAGCATGGGGTTTATTTTCAATAGTCAATAGAGTAAACTTTTCACCACATCATTTCCCCTGAAGAGTTATAGTTTTATTTGATATATCACTGATATGAATTATAATTATAAAGCTTGAATACGAAGAATTGCAATTTTAAATAAATAAACATATATCCAAATATTGTGGATGTTATCCAAATAATTAAACCATCTTTTACATTTCATCTGTTTCCACAGAATCGCAATGTAATGTTATGTAGTTGCAACTAAGGAATAAAAGCTCGGTTTGTATACATAATTAGAGTAATAACAATGCCATTATATAAATAATAAGTTCTAATAAAGAAAATTAATCACTCATAGAAATATTCCATTAATTTGGGATCTTTCTTATTTTTCTAATATGCATGAATATATCACAGGCATGGTTTTAATAAAACGTGGCAAGGTAACTTAATTTTACATAGTAAGTACATAGATTTGAGGATTTCTCAAATATATATACATTGTGTTATAAGGAAGCTACAATACTTGACGAACCATGGCTCGGTGTGTTTGACTGGAATAACACACAATATCTATCGTTGTGACAAATACCTAAAAACTTGATTACATATATACATCTCTTTTTATGCAGTAGACAGGTTCCACAGGAAAATGCATAAAAAAAGACTAGACACACATATAAAAATAAAGGATATGTTCCATAATTTTCTAAAATCGCAAAAACTAATTCAATAAGTGAAAATATACGGAAAAAAAGTTTATTAAATTTCAGAAAAATATATCTTAACATATTTCTTCCAAATTTATGTATAAAAATCTTTTTTGCATATTTTTTTCTTAAGAATTATCATCACTATATGACAATGTTGGGCATAATTTGCAAACTGGTTGGAAATCACTTTCATCGCCAGAAGAGATAGTCAGTGCATCAGATCTGTGTCCTGAAGATAATGATTTTTCACAAATAAAATTAGCCTTAACTTCGCATGTTGATTTTTCCCTTTTAACAATATAATATTAATTTTAATTAATGTTCAAAGCAGTATTAGCAGAGCACTAAGTGTATAATCTTCATGAAATATTACAGTAATTACTTGTAGGAGGCAAAAAATAAAAGCTTGAGTGATAATTATTTAAAAATTATGAAATGAAAAATGAAACATAAGTTCTATTTTATTAATCCTTAGTCCTTGTATATAAATGAAACATGGAATATAAATATGTACAATAGTGAAGGTCGACCTTTCTTCGTACAATTTAAATGAATATATAAACTATAAGTAGATATTCAACTTAATTTGCAAACAACAGAATACAGTACACATTAATTAAAATAAAATGTAAATGAAGTGAAAATGTTTGAATAATATAATTGTATAATGTTTCAATACTGAATAAAACAACCTCGTTTTACATAAAATAAAAATAAATTTGCAAACTCCTGAGTGAGAATCATTCGAGACGACACTCTTGACAGCATTTCATAAATAATGGTATAATTAAAAATCTAGAATTTGAACAATGTTTGATGGTCTAGGGTAGGTAGTTATTGAAGAACACGTGAAGTTTGTATGTTCAAAACAATTTTAACAGTCATACATTTTACAAGGTACGGATGCAGTCATTGTTGTGGACTGCACGCTTGTATTTCACACATAAACCCAGGATTATTTTCATCGAGTATATGATCTAAAATATCACTTTGTATCTGGTTCAGTAATTAATAATCCTGCAATACTTATGCGGCCTAAAAACAATTCAAGCAATTATATGGCATTTTAAACATGTATTTGATACACAAACCCTTCCAGATTTATACAGTATTCACTGTACTTCAAGAGAAAGTAATGTTTGCACTCAAGAATCAAAATAATTAGTATCTATCAAACTTTGAATGTTTCCTACACCTTTGAAAATCTTATAATTTTAACTAATAATTTAACAACACAATGGTTTATCCAATTAAGGATTTTGGTTTAACAAAATAACTTTCAGACTGCTAAATATATTTGAAAAGCTGCCTGTAATATTATTTCCTTAAATTTGATAGTTTTAAAATTTGTCTAATGTGGATCTGTTTTAAACAGAAAATTATTTATATAAAAAATTTATAATAAACGGCATAATCTTTTCCGGCTCGTTCAAGTGCACATGATGGGTTCCTTGGACCTCGTGGCATATCAGCAATGAAGCGTGTTCCTTTATTTTATCCAGTACAACTCTATAATAACCGGGGTTATCCCAATCCATACCGGGGATTGCCTTGATATTAAGAACTTTACATTTGATTTTTTTTGCATACTCTAAAACATATTCGATGCTGAACATCCCTAAAACAGCAGGCTTCAATCTGACATCTCGGGAAAAGTGGTATCCATTCTTGGATGCGGTTCTAGTCATTCCGCGTTGCATCAGTATCTCACACGATCTTTCTGTTATAGATCCCTTATAGGCATCCAAGACTAATTTCAACATTTCTTCGTACGAGTAACAAGGCATGTTATCCGGCGTTAATGTTTCATATTTTAAAAATGCATCAATGCTTGGACCTGTTGCGTCAACAATTTTTTTTGTGTCCTTAACAGAAGGGCTCGCTATATCGATACTGATGTATCGATCCACATCATCTGGGAATGCAGCCGCGTACATGAAACTCAAGGCGCCGCCCATTGAGTGCCCCAGTAAGATAATTTTAGTCCACTTGAAATGTTTAACGATTCTCCGTATCAGCGAGATGCCATCCCAAAAAATGTAGTAATGCAGGCCGGGTGGATAATGGGAGGACAGGCCATGCCCAGGCAGATCAATGGCGAACATGGCCATATTCAAGGGTAACAGTGGACCGAGGGTGTCCCAGGTGCCGGCGTTGTCCTGCCAGCCGTGCAACGCGAGGATGGGCTGCTTCTCTCGTGGGCCCCACCACTTGCCACTCACGTGTCCCCATGGGACGGGAATTTTTATTTCTGCACATTCTCTTACATCTGACTCATCTAAAATAACAATTATCATTTTAAACAATTTTGCTAAAAATAAAGCAGCATTGTTTTGGAACAAAATACATAACATTTATTTAGTGCTCTATATCAATGTTAGTAAAAGTCTATGACAAAAGTAATATTGAAAAAAATATATATTTATGTTCAAAACACTGTTTAATCATGATTCATTACATGACATAAGAGTATCTATCTCACTGTAAGGATGTTGATCTTAATGGATGTCAAAAAGAAGTATTCAAAAAAACTTTATAAATAAAATCTTAACCTACTCTAATGTCTGTCACAAATAAAAATTGATTGGGAAATTCATATACAGTGCAATTTTTCATACTTAAATATTTAATAAAAATAATAATAATGCATTTATTCCAGCGTGATCAGGTTTATTTTTTTAACCCAATTTTCCATAAAGATAATACATATTACATAATATATTAAAGTTACAAAATAAATATAATGTTATGAAAAAGAAAACCAGAGAAAATATAAAAAAATAAAGTTCACACATATATATAAATATAAACAAAATATTCAGTAAATGAATGTGTTTAAATAAAAATAAAATTAGAAAGCTGCACAGAAACAAAAATAAAATTAATTAAACCTTGTATTGTATAATGTCAAGCGGCAATCAGTAGCAGTGTTTTCTCTCTCTCTCTCTCTCTTTCGAATGTTCCTCTCATTGTTTAAGAGTGCCATTAATCAAAACAAAGCATTTAGTTACGAAGTATGCTGCGTAATTTAAACGATTAATGCGGTAAAATTATGAATAGAGGAACGATCCATGCGATCTATTTTTGGGTGTTTTGTATGAAATTAATTGGGGACTGGAAGAAATAAACGATACATGTGGGAAAACGATTATTCAAGGAATGATCAATCGGGATTTCACTGTATTTCATTGAAGAGAAGTGTAAAATAGTAAACAAAGAAATCTACTGTCAGATATTTGAAAAAATTGGAACATTATAAAATGCCGTGGTGATTTAAAATAATGTGAATGTTTAATCTTATGTAGGTACTTATGTAATAATTATAATTATCTCATTATGATCTGTTTCATTTGACATTGGACATCAAAAAGTGATTGCGGTGTTTAGTTCCAGTTCAAAAAAAACAACACTCGATATAAAAAGATAGCAAAAATTGTGAGCTTTGTAAAGTAACGGCATTAAACAGACTGCATAGGAAAAATGTTGATAGAACGGTAAATCATCACAACCGAACGGCAAGAAAGATGAGAAAAACAAAAACTAGTCATGTAGCTGTTCTTTACCAAGTTAACCATCCTATCTACGTTTTCGGCGCCCATCCTATGATGGGATTTAAACATTAGCAATGTATATAATAGCAAAAGGATCAATAGACAACTACAAAAATATGTTTTATTTCCTGACAAATTCCTATCACCAAAATCTTTAATCTGTCAGTTTCATTCTCGGAGTCAAACTGACAAATTTTTTTGTAGTATGAGTATATAAATTAGTGATAATTTTCAAACATTTAACAGCTCTTATTCAGACTCACTGACAGAAATTAAAATGATTTAAACTTTTTTATATTTTGTACTAGGGCCTAAAGGGTTTTTTAAAACTGAAAATCGTATTATCACAGGTTCGCATGATGCAATATGAGAATTAAACATAAATCAACTTACAAAGGGTTAAAGATTCTTATCAAGTTCAGAAAAGGAATGATAACTCTCTGAGTGTTTCGGTCTATTTAAAATAATATTCTTATCTTTAAACCTAAGGTCGCACCCCTGATGAGTCAACATGACCATAAAATTTCAGCTAATGCAAAACAAAAAAATCAATAAGGTTTTGGATGATGTAATAAAATGACATGTTCATTATGACTTTATTAAAATATTTCAACAGACACTCAAAACGAAACACATGCACTCGCGCAGTAAAATATTTTTTTTATTCATTTTATTAATCTTGAATTCTCCCAATTCCAGAAATGGAATTGCAAAACAATATTAATTTATTATATTTAATAAATTTATATTAAATTTACTTTTAGTTGAGTTTGACTGTTTTGAGATCAAAGATGCCCAAGCTTCGTAGGGGAGCACAGCATTAGTAGGTAGGCCAGCATCGTCTATATACAACAGTGCGCAAATACTTCAGAGAACCCACGTCGTCTATGCATGACACTCGCGTGACAATACGCGAAAACATCAGCCATCGCCTATACAACAGTAAACCACAAGTGATATCATGGGTGCCGCGTATCGGAATTAAACCAACTTATTATCTCCAGTAGCAACATTATACGGTGATTAATAGAAATACTTTGCAACTCAAGTACACCACAAATAACATCAGAAATTGAATATAAAAATCATTATTTTTCCTCAATAATAAATACTAACTAATAAATAATATCTAATTACATTATAATTATAATAATAAATAATATCTAATTCATTTGTATTAGATATTATTTATTCGTTATTAAGCGCGTTTTACCATAAAAATATCGTGAGTGGGTCGTTTTGAGTCCGTATTGACCATTGCCGCAGCCAGCATCATCATTTTGTGCATGTTGTTAGTGGTATATCTATATAAGTCCGATGTGAAGTGCTAATATTTTTTTCGTTTTTAGAGTTATTGAATTTTCAGAAACTTTTCTGATTTTTTTACTTTTACAAAATGGCTGAGAGTGACTTTTTCGTTAGTGAAAATATTGTGGACTTTTTAGATATTCCCAATTTTTTTCAAAAATAGCCGCATCCCCTAATTAAGTACACAAATTCACATGAACTGTCAATAAAACTCAAAGTAGGTAACGGGAGAAAGTGGTCCGCTTCCAGGAAGGGCAATTCGCTTATCAAGTACCTGAAGAACCCTACATTTCTTCACTGTAGTGCCCGTTTTTGCAGTGAGTGGTCGTTTTATTAGTTTTACCGAATCGCAATGTCTGCGAGACTTCAACTAAGTGAGCAAAAAAAGCAATGATAGTTGAGTTATCACAACAAAACTTTTCTAATTATACTATAGCAAGGCAAATTCAGTGTAATGAGTCATCAGTAAGAAGATTTCTCCAAAAATTTCAGGAAAGTGGATCTTTAAATCGGAAAGTGGCGATTTTGAAACGGCTTTCATTGAAAAATTGTTTTGTTTCTGCTTCAGTGGAACTCATCACCAGTGCTAGTGTTAGTGTCAGAACTATTCAAAATAGCCTCAACGGTATGGGTTTACGAGCAAGAAGACCCGCAAAAAAACCTCATTGATCAAGGAAATACAGAAAAAACGACTGCAATGGGCCAAAGAAAAATAAATTTGGTCTGTGAGGAATGGGAGAGAGTTATTTTTTCAGACGAAACAAAATTTAATGTGCGTCGGAGGTCCGACGTCGGAACGTCATAGTGAAACATTCTGCATATGTTATGGTGTGTAGATGCATCACATCTCTTGATGTTGGCAATCTTATTATGCTAGAAGGGTCAGTGAATGCCGAGAAATACAAAAAAAAAATCTTGAAGGTATTTTGCCAACAATTAAGAATTTGACTCAAAAAATTAATGATCCAGTATTTCAGGATGATTATGCACCTTGCTATCGTACCCGCTCTGTAAGTTAATTTTTATGAGTCCTTAAAATTTTTTTTTTTTTTACTTGGTGAACATTCTCAACACTAAATTCCTTTTAATTTTTTCACAGGTATCATAATTCAAAGATTTGTTGGCATTGAAATCACTTTCATGGCCAAAAAACAGTCCTGATTTAAATATTATTGAAAATCTGTAGTCCATAATGAGTAAAAACATGTGCAAAAAATCGCCCAAAACTATTAAAGAATTAAAAAACATTGTAGAATGTGTGTGATATGAAGAAATTACAGTGGAATACATACACAATCTTTATAAATCAATGCCGAGACGTATTCAGAGTGTAATCCGTTCCAAAGGTCAAACAAAATATTGATTTGATGTTTAAAATAATAAATTCACTTAAAAATCCTTCTAATTTAGTTTAATTTAAAATATTAGTGTCAAAATTAAATAACACATCGATATAGAAACCATTTTGAATTAAGAATGACTGATTTAGTTGAATTGGAAGTTTTTCCTAATAAATGTAGTTATCAATAATTAAACCCTCGATGCTGTTATTATGCTATAAAATGTATATTTATTAAAACTAAAGTATGTATATATGTTGCCTTATTTACTTAAAATATAACGGTTAACAAAACACAGCTGATAAAGTGAACAAAACTGCCGAAATTATATTTTCAATAGGTGCTGCTATTTTTGTTGGACTGGGTGTACATCAATTTTTGGCAACGTCTGGTTTTAATTCAGACCTTGCATATAGTGTAAATAAAATGTTCTGGGTAAAGATCAAATTAAATATAACAATAGTAGTGTTAATAAAATCTGAAGTCATCCTTCCAAAAAACAAACACAAAATAAATAAATATCTCCTATGTTTTTTTAGTTATATCTACATTTCTATGGTTTTTTTCGTAAAAATATACCACCTTTCATACAGCTTCTCTTGGAAGTTTGTCTCTTGTTAAAGCTTCTAACAGGGCCGTCGTCCAATATCTAATCATGCCAAGTATTTCGCGAACGCCCTCTGTTTCTGATGTCTTCAACACTTCCCTTAAATATTTTCTTAACCATCACCCTCACTCGTTCTACGTTGCACATCCACAAACCACCTCAATGATACTTTCTTAATTCTATCGACTGCACTACAACCGAATCTACATTCGCTCGCAATTTCCTTGTACTTCCTTCATAGATTTACCACACATTTGGATTACTTTCGTTTTGTAATTTCGTACTAAAACTGCATAAACTTAAAATGCGTAGTCTGTATTATAATATTACAACATACCTGATGGTTTGAAATATCCGTTTATAAAAGGCTCATCCATTGTGTGTAGTGAAAAATTAAATTCTGCCGAAATTAAATATATTTCGTGAGAATTAAGAGTAATTTACATATTTGTCACGGAAGATACGCGTGCAACCCACGAGAGAATGACACTACACAAGCACCGCGATTCTACGGTTACGGAATAATCTCTATTCTACGTATTACGGTAGCAGTACGTATGCGACAGCGAACGTTGGACAGTGTGCGAGTGTACGTATACGTTATATGCATATATACACTACATATTACGAAGTATATATGTATTATATATATCGCACACCTAGATCAAAACTAAGACAACTCAAAAAGTCATTTTTAAGTTCACAAAAAAAATAAAAACATTTTTCTCCATTTTTTGTTACTAAACTTATGAACTATCCTAAAATGACATTATTAGAGAATTGGGACTGGGTTAATTGCGTATATGACAGAGTATCCGAATACAATAACTCAAAATTCTTGTTTTTTTGAGTTTTTTTAGTTTTGATCTAGGTGTGCGATATGTACTTATCTATTCATATGACACATCTATGAAAAATTAAAACGTCACTTTCGATGTAAATGTATTAAAAATGTAAAGGTATCATGACTGTGCTTAGATAAATACGAGTATTGCTTAGATCATGGATGGGGCGAGTCGATGATGTCGATTAATCCCGCTAAACATACTTATGTATCTAAATATTTTTGTGGATTTTCATTATTAGTATCACATGTTAGATAGTTTTTATGTTCGTTACAATATGTTTACACTGTCAGAATCCCTCAATAAAATAAAATTAAACAAAGTTTTAAATAATCTATATTATGACAAAATTTGAAACAAATTTTAGAAACATTAATTAATATGATCAAAATGGTTTGTTAATATGATTATTAACCCAGGCCACATAGGTGTTCTCCAACGTGTACTCAATTCTTATGGCGCGTATACGCATAAAAGTCAGTACAGAGTTAAGCGCGAATCAAGCCATGATTCATTGCCACATGTATATTGGATGTAGAATAGAACGACGCAACCGGTACATATTGATCTTTACTGAAAAATCTCAGAGATAAGAGATCAAAGTCTCGACCGGACATACGCCATTAAAAATACGAAAAAAGCTGGATACAAACAGTTATTTAGGTAAAAATCCAGAAACTTAATTGAGCACTTCTTTTGTCAAGGAAATAATGGTTGAAAATGATGAACAGTGAAGTGGTTAAATTTTAGTACGATGTACTATAGGACAAATCTAGTCATAACGAAATTCATGGTAACGTAAAAAATAATTCGTTATACTGAATGTGGGAGAAAAACACAAATAGTATTTTGCTCGGGATCGCAATAATTCGTTATTATGGAAATTTCGTTATAGCGGAATTTGACTGTATTATGTAATTTTTACATAGGTTTGGGGGTTAGGACGGTGGTTAAATGAAATAAATGTGATTGATGTGTGTTGAGGTTTATTATGACAATGAAAACAGATAGAAATGAATGAAGATGTGATGTAGAAGGTGCATGTGTGCGTGAAATGAAATGAATTGGCGGTCTCGCTCGGCAAGCGCGAGCCGGCTAGACCGCCGTTGTGAAACGCTGATACTGGAGAGACTGCTTGGCGGTGAATGCTTAAGCCCGGCAGCACTGTCGCTAGCGTCGATGCCGACTGAGATGGCGGTAGATTTGAATTCTGATCGCGTTTATATGGGTTTATACTTTATTTAATACCCTCATAAGCCATTTGTGAACGTAACGGTTACCGAACCGATGCAAAATTTCAGAGTACATGTAGGTATTTCTTATATAAGTTTTCATGGCGTTTTACTAAAAAAGCCATCTAAATATCAGAAAGTCTGATTCAAACTAAACATTTGACATGCTGATATCTGACAACCTGTGCACTGCAAATACAAACACATCTTTAGCCCTGCACATCTACCAAGCAATAAAACGGTCGGTTCATAAATAATAGATACTCACATTTTTCCTTTTCTTCGCTTAATTAGTAAAATATTGTCGCTTGTTTTATGAACTATTTAAAAACAAATTAAATTGAAGAAATAATACAAGACCCCATACCTGCACTTTCTCCATGGAGGAATAAACTTCCTCGTTTGTGATGTGAAAAGGGTAATTTTATATTTTTCATGTAAAGACAATCAAAAAAATTTACAATATTTTTTTAAAATGACATACGTGATGAAATCGTTTTTCATAGAAATTTGTAATTTAACTTGAAAATGAATCGCGAAAAAGAACGTCTTTGAAATTCAAAAACTTATTTATCATTTTTAATCTTGCACTGGACGACATTTTTTGAGTTCAAAATATAATGTAAACTACTTTAAATATAACAATAAAATCGGAAATAAATGGTATATACAAATACGAATCATAAACACCTTGAGCAATAATTTAATTTAATCAAGTCGACCGTGGAAAGGTTTTTTAATTACTCTTATATTAAAAAAAAAAACAAATTTCAAATCATTAACATACTTGTAGCGATCGGAATTCTAATCCACCGCCATCTCAGTCGGCATCGACGCTAGCGACAGCGCTGCCAGCTGCTGCTACAAGCCTGGCTCGAGCATTCACCGCCAAGCAGTCTCTCCAGTTTCATCCTTTCACAACGGCGGTCTTGCCGGCTCGCGCTCGCCGAGCAAGACCGTCAACTCGTTTCATTTCATTTCATAAGTCACGTGCACCTTCTACATCTTCATTCATTCACTGTATTCATTCTATCTGTCTTCTTTGTGTTTATCATATTGTCATAATAAACCTTCAACACGCCAAATATTTTAATATAACATTATAAAATAACTCGTAGTGTAGAGTTTTGTACCTCTGTAATTGTGGGTTAAATCCTTTACTACGATTAACTTCATCTCTAATGATGGACCCTGCAATGGAATCTAAAACATCAACCAGGGAGGTTAGAGAAATACGGCAGAATAGTCTTGAAAACTTTAGAACATATTTTATATCCTTTACCTTTTCAGACGATATGTATTTGAGCCCAGCGTAAAAACACTCGTTGATCTCGTAAAAACACATCGTATCGGATACCGAACGATTTCTCGACTAATAAGTCTTCCATTTTACGAACCCGGTCTTTTGAAACCTGGATTAAAATTTCATTTAATTTTTTTTTACCCTGCGAGCGACATGGATTACGAATTAAAACAAGACCATAGCCATTTACAATAGCATTATCAGTATTACTACTTATTAAGTAAATATATATATTAGTGATGATAAAAAATGGTACTCTCGACTCACTGGTGTGATTATGATTGGTTGGTTGGCACATTATTATTATTATTACTAATGCACATGCGCCGTACGATAACACAATACACGAAAACATATTTTTTAGCGTATTTCATGTATTATTATTTATGTATTTTATTGTATTATTAAAACATTATTTATGTAAAAAACGTATTCTAGCATAAATAATTAATATAAATCTAATTTAAAATAATCACAAAGAGAATGAAAGTGCTTCAAAAAAATGCGTAAAACGTTTTGGCAGAATCTACTAGATGGCGCTGATCAAATTACGGAAAATATGGTAGATGGTGCTGATTCAAGTGATAATCGATTTAAACGGCGGTGTCAGAAAATCAATAGAATTTTTAACAAAAAAAAATTTGAATCTCGAATCACGATAATCCCAGATATTCAATCACCGATAGTGAATGTGACTCAAAGATATCAGTGATTGACTCACGGTTTGTGATTTTGAGCTCATCACTAATATATCGCACACCTAGATCAAAACTAAGGTAACTCAAAAAGTCATTTTTCAGTAGACATAAAAATAATAACATTTTTCTCAATTTTTTGTTACTAAAGTTATGAAACTAAATAACATCTAGGTGTGCGATATATGGCTTAAGTATATGGGAGGGTAAAAGCTACGGTATATGCTAAATGCATTCTAACATGTAACGGATATGAGTAAGGTTGTATGTACGTCATCTAAGCTAAAATTGTTGTCTACCATATTATCATTACTTATCTTTGGTGTATACTACAAGTTACGATGAATAATTATATAATAAGGTAAAAAAAACTTTTAAACATGTAAAATAAACATATTATTTAAATACCTAAATATTTGTGCTGGATTTTGATAGTTAAACATTATTGTTCTCTCGTCGAACCAAACTTAAAAGTGCCCAAACGAAAGATCACAATGGGTAACGCGGAAATAGATTGGCAACCGGTAGTAAAATATTTAGGATCACTGCTTTCGTTCCTCCCGCACATAAAATAGCATGAGCTAAGAAATTTAAGTGACAGGAACATTAAATCCGATCTTCAACAGAAAGAGTGTACTCATACCTAAAACTAAATTATTATGTTATAAATCGATGATCCATCTCGTGTTAATCTATGCTGCCCCAGTTACAGCAACCTATCCGATAAGCAATACGATCAATTGTAACGGGTTTAAAATAAATACATAAAAATAATTCACAAAACCCCACTGTACACAATCCTAAAAAATTTACACCGCGAACATAAAATATAACGTATAAAACTTTGGGGGTTAGGACGGTGGTTAAATGAAATAAATGTGATTGGCGTGTGTTGAGGTATTTATTGTCGGTATGATAAAAACAAGGAAGACAATGAAGCGAAGCGCGAGCCGGCAAGACCGCCATCGTGAAACGATGAAACTGGAGAGACTGCTTGGCGGTGAATGCTTGAGCCCGACTTGTAGCAGCAGCCAGCAGCGCTGTCGCTAGCGTCGATGCCGATTGAGATGGCGGTAGATTTGAATTCCGATCGCTACAAAACAATTTATCAATATATTCACAGTTGGCCATTATGCAACTTTTCAAAAATCGCAAATGGAAAACCCGCTAATCCGCGAAGTAAATCTCTATAATAATGAATTGCCGTTTAGATATTAACATAAAATGCCTAAACACATCTTATTACAAAATGTCGACCCAATAGAAGATCAGCAGCTGAACCAGAAAGGGCCAGCATCCGATACTAATCTTTTTTTTTTTTCCTTAGAGTCTACGATACTCTGAGTACTCTACATGCGGCTAGACCGCCTAATCTACTACTACAAGTGCATCAGCGCTAATCGCTTTGACACTTTTACAAACTACCTTATTATTATAAACATCATAAGTGTTTTATATTAATACATGAATTGGAAGGGGAAAATTACTAATCAAATATTTTTCTTTCTGGATAATATAAACCGTTTACCCTCTTTACAGGATCCACCATAATTTTCCCTCCTTCCAAACCACATCCAAAAGTGAAATAAATGAAATACTTGATATAATGAAAACAAATCGAGCTCAGCTACTTAAAAATGAAATATTTAAGATTATAAAATACCAGTAAAGTGAATATAAGATAACGGCAGCCTTAACACTGTTGTGATAACCCGATCGTATAACAATAGAACTATAGTTGGGTAATTTTGTGTAAAAAAAATAAATAAATAATAATTCATTATGTTATAAATATACAATATATGTATAAATGTAAAATAATTTTAAATAATATATAAATATATATGTATATCGGTGCATTTAAAATGAAATATTAATGTGACATGTAACTATATTTAAAATCAGCACACTGAAGTAAATTCATAATATTAAGTAATTAAAAAAATTGTATTTTGACCTTGCGACACAAACAAAGAAAGTTTTTTGTAGAGCTTTCCCCAAAACACGTCACATAAATAAAATCTCAATGTAATTCAAATTATTCCACCTTTGTAACATATATAGTTTGGTAAATAAGTGTAGAAATTTATTATTGTTTATACGTAGTGATTAGCACTGTAGTTATGAAAATTATCTCGCGAGACCTCCCGAGCAGTCAAAGTACCTACTGTAAGTTTTAAAAGAACCTAATAAATAATAAAAAATTCTAGTTATACTTTCCTATCTATGGTAAGAGTATAGTAAATCTATATAGAGTATATCTCTTATTTATGGTATCTCTTATCTATATGTAGAATATATCTCTTATTTATGGTAAATAGTATTTTGGGTTTTTGTTTTGAAGTTTGTGGCGCGATGAAAAATAACGAAAATGCGGGAAAGTGAGAGAAAACATTAAACCATTGAACTGATTACGCTGTTTACCTATTAGAAAAACATTTTATTATGGAGACTAGTAATGTTCTTTGTCTTTCACCAAAAAAACAGTACCCCAGTGTTGAGTGGGATATTGTAAATTCTTGTGGAGATACATCGTTGGACGACTGTGCCAATTACATATGTCAATTGGTTATTAAATTTAATGGTTAGTATTGCTTTAAATTTAATTATAAGTTTGAGTTTCTCTCTCATTTAAGATGCTTATAATTTGGGATTATTTATTTTAATACAATTAACGCACGTAAACAAAATGTCATAATGCCATAAATGCAAATACTAATTCAATTCTATAAATATTCTCATTAAATGGCACTTCATTGAAAACAAATATAGTTTTGCTTAATATGTGACTGAAACTCCTGTGAAGATTTTAATATGAATCTCAAGATAATTAGCGAAAAATATACACTCAGAAATTAAGTATTCGTTATTTCTGCCCTGGATATTAGATTAAGATTGTTACATGTGATCAATTATATAATATATTAGGATGTTTCACATAAAAAAAAAAAAAAACATTTTATGGATGAGAAATAGAATCTTGTACATATTTTTATTAAATCAATTTTAATCCATTTGTTTTTCATCAAATGGAACACCAATTCAAATATACCTTTATAATAAAATTCTATATTTTTGGAATTTATGGACTCTAATGCTCCAATTAAGGCCATATGGTCCCGGTAGTTGTATGTTATAGCTCCAGATGTTTGAAAAGGTTGCGTATGATCAAGAAGTATGCCGGACATAGTGAAATTGCATGTCTGTCAATTTTTGTACAGTGATCTGTGACATGCAGGGTCAAGAGCAGGTTTAGAACAAAAAAATTAAAGATTTGACGACAATAGGATTTTCTTATGATTGCTTTATCCTACTATTTAATAATGGCTTTGAGCTATATCTTAAACTTCATCAGTATCCTATTATTGTGCAGATCGCTTCTAGTTGCCATAAAGGATCAATTTTTCGTGATCCAAAAATGGTTGCTTGTTTTTAGTCATTTCTACCAAATAGCGGTGGATCGTTAGCGAACGAACAGGCATAGAGAACTGGATCTTTGCATTGTGTGGTTGAGCCGGATCTCATTGGGTCATTCGAATGAAAGAGCGGTGAGCGTTGGTTGCGACGGATCTGTCAAAAATTGAATCGCGGGCTGAATGGATTGCTTATTCAATTTTACACACATATTAAGATACGAGAAGTGAATACTTACACAGATTACACACTAATGCATACCAGAATATATCTCGTATAGTCTTACAGTTATTTTCACAGTCATATAAAGTGTTCAAAGCGTTAACAACCAAACAAGTGTTATATTGTACAATAAATATATATGTTATATGGTCGCCTCACTACATTATTCAGTCGACGGCGGTTGAAAGAATTCAGAGAAGGTTTTTAAGATTCATTAATTTTAAATTAAATATACGCTCTGAGGATATCGATTATGATTATCTCCTTAGTTGTCTGAAATTGTTAAAATTATCAGTAAGATGCAAGATGACCGACATTATATTTCTATACAGGATCATCAATGGTATGATAGACTGTCCCCAGATTGTTGGGCTGCTTGTCTTTCACGCATCATTGAGATCATCGAGACACAATTCATTGTTCTATTAGTGGTAATGTCAGAACACATGCATTAGATAACTCCGCAGTCCCCAGATTGTAATCTTTGGAATGAATATGCGGAGGTAGTAGACATTTTTGCTGTAAATTTAACTCTTTATAGGACTACATTATTACAATTTTTTGTGTCTCAACTTAATGGTGAGAGATAAATAGCTCTATTTCACATTTTTTATTTTATAATTTTGATTATGTGAAAACATGTTGATATTATATAATTTTTTTCTTTGTGTATTGCGCTTCTGATGAGATTTTCTATTATTTAAAAAAATAGTTAATTTAATTTCTTTGAAGAATTTCAATTTCTTCACATATGACGTAGTGAAGTAACCTTTAATAAATGTTAATGGTCATAAAAATGGGTCCTGTTAATTGTTTTAATTATTGTTATTTGAATATTGTTGTCCGATAGAAATTATTCCGCATATGTCCGGTGAACAAGTCATTAGTCAATCAACTGAGCCATGATACAAACCGCTTAAAATATCCACGGTTCAACCTGTTCAAAGAGCCAAATCGCTCAAAAAGATCCGGCTCGCAAGCGGTTGATTCAGATCAATCAGCTGAGCCGCATTGCCCATCGCTACACCTCCAGAAGTTGCAGTTTTCCATCATCTATCCCTTCATGTGGCTGATATTTGTCAATTTTTTTCACCTTTCCTATTGCATCCAGATGTCAAAAACAATTTCAACTCAATTTTACAATTTAAACAGCAGACAATCTACAGCACTTCATTTTTCCCAATCGTGAACTATTTCTTACTGAGCAAAACACAATATTTATGAAATAATCTTATAAATTTAGTTTATCCTATGTCTCAATTTTCAGGTGTGACCCGGTCTTTTAGTAAGGTACTCTTGGAACAAAAGAAAACAGAAAAAAAACTCACAAAACTGGCAGAATACTGTAAACAGTTAGTTCTTATTTCTTACATTTAACACTAATCAATGATGCATAGTATATTCTCACTTCATAATAAATGCTTACATAAAATTGTTTACTGGTTTATAGGAAGACTAATTCAATGTAGGAAACCAATGACATCTTGTTTTAGAATAGTCTAGAATCCTATTCAATATTTTAATCAGAAAATACTTGATCATAATGTATAATAATATAAAGCAGGGTAGTTTCACTTAAAATTACATCTAATCTCGAGAAACATAAATGCCACGTCATTTGTTAACTCATTTGAGGAATCTTGTGTACAATATTAAATGTCAAACTATCTTTGGTATATTTATAATTTTGGCATAACTTGTTGTATACATGAGTATTATTGTGGTTAATGTAGCCAAAGAAAACCGCAATAGTTAGGAACCTAATATGTATTTGGAAAATATACAATTGTTGTCATTACCCTTTATTTTGAATTTCTTATATGAACCATTTATTATTTTACTCAATAAGGTACCTAAAATAATTTACAGTTTTTAATTTTGAAAGTACACTAGCATATTTGCTTCACATTTTTTTTCTACTTACTACTCACTCAATAGCGGAGAATAATTTTTTTTATTTATCTGCAAATTTTCTTTGTAAGCTCAACATTGGATGGATCTGCATCCGTTATTTGCTGTCATGGTATACACACAGTCTTGTTCTAGGTTCTTCATCAGTAAAGTCATTATCATGAGGTTGGAGAAATTCTTGAACACTTCCATTATTTATTTCTGTTAAACCTATGTCCAATTCAAGTTGCCTGATTTTTTCTATGGTACCGTTTGTTTCAAATTTGGGCTTTTCAGATTTGTAGTAACTAACTAATTAACTTACCATCACGCCGTTTCCCCATGGGGGTAGGCAGAGAGGATAGAGCGCCACACTTTTCTGTCCTGACACACAATTCTCGCCTCATCTACATTCATAAATCTTCTCATACAAGCTCGCCGATTGTTGAGGCTTCTGACAGAACCATCCTCCAGTATCTGGTTTACCTGGTCGTGCTAAGTCTTCCGCAGACTATTTCTAATGCCACTAATACTTGCGTCATATATCTTTTTTACCATATTTCAGTCAGATTCAGTCACCATTAAAATTTTTCAACTTATGATCTGTTAGATGTCAATGAATCGATTGTATCTCATTCAGAGTGTAAAATTAATTGACTTACTAGGCAAATAAAACACTTAACATTGTTTAAACACGTGTTTAAATACAATATGAAATATTCCAAGAATTCACCAACTTTTATTTACAAATGTAACATTTTTATCGCGGCCAACAGTCAAATGAGGAATACGCAGACGGAGTAAATAATGTTGTCACAAGAATATGTGAGTTATGTATATTTACAATATATATGCTTTACCGTGCAGGTTTCTTCATACGCACCACTTAATTAAATTTCTTTCCGACTACTTGATTAAATTTTTATTGTATATATTTTATATTTTTACCATGTCCGCTCGGTACCACATGGGCTGAGTAAATAACATGTGGCAATACATATATTTTAATTTGAATAAATCAACCGTGCAAGATAAAACAGTAACCGCATGCGTGAAAATAAAGTGTTTTTTATTCTACTTGTTTAATTTACTTGAGACCCGTTTCGCCTTGTAAGGGCATTATCAATTCATGGATGATAATGCCCTTGTAATGCGAAACACGTTTCAAGTAAATTAAACTTTTTTTTTCTTTCTTTTTTTATTAATATTAAAAATATAATACAATTTCAAGAATCAGTGGATATATATATATTTTATCATTAGTTTCTTGTCTATGAGAGTAAGACTTGTGTATAGAGAAGGATGAGTTAATTTGGTTAATAAGGTGAGTTAATTTAGGTTTCAGTTAGTCTGTACATATTTTTTTAACTTCAGTTACAAATTTATGATAGTCCGTAATTTTTTTAATTGTGATGGGGAGATTGTTAAAAAATTTGATACCTTGATAAATATATTGATTTTGAGTTGCGGTATATTTTAGTTTTGGGATATCAATTTGATCTCTATATCTTGTAGATTGGAATTCGCTTCTAAAATTTAATTGATTTTTAATTTTGAAAATTTGAATTATTGAATATTTTTGTATGTGTCTACTATTTTTGGTACTTTAAAATCTGTGAAAAGTTGTATACTTGGATAGTCTTTTTTTTTTTTTTTAGAATAATTTTTATTATAATTTTTTGAGTGATTTCTAATTGTGAGATTGAAGTTTTATATGCACCTCCCCATCCAATAATACCAATAATAACTAAACATACATGTTTGATACCAATACCGGCATTTTGTAAGTCTGTGTTTTAGCACCTACACTCTTCAATGCATGCATGTCAGCTCTTATGTTTGTTGTCGACAGACGACTTTGTGTCAGAGATAATGAGTGAGATGCATACATACATCACAGAGCTACAATATGCCAATGCCTGCGATTCGATTACCCACTCAGAAGACCTCTGAGAGATCATCAGTGTCTATACAGAAGTATAGCAGATGTTTGGCCTGGAAATAAATGTAAATAAAACACAAATATTGGTATGCTCTCCAAATAACATGACACGTGGATCCGCCCGACATCAGAGTGGGAGGAGTACGTCTGGAGAGTGTATCCAATTTTACCTATTTAGCAGTGGCGTGCAGTAGGCACAAACTTAAGTTATGCTGTTACCGACGATGCTAACTAATTACATGTACAATAAGTAGGTACACTAGGTATCAAAAAATTTTTTTTTTTTAATTTTGAGAACAATTCTATCAATTTCAAATTAGAATATAATTGTAAATTTATTACTTTAAGACAGACATGTACCGGTACATGTTGCTCAGTACCGTACTCTGATTTTGATTTCGCTTTAAATATTTTCTACAATTTCTCCTTCAGACAACGGATTTAAAATATTTCATTAACAGTGTTTAAAAACATTTATTTAAATAACTAGCTTTACAAATTAGTATAGCCGAAATTCATAACGGAAATAATTGTATTTTGACATTTAATTTAATATTGGTAATAATCAGACTTAATAATATCCTGAAAAATGCATTCGAAAAATAAATTTGCTCGCTTGATAGATGATAAATTATAACCTACAAATTTTATCTACATAAACACCAAAATATGGAATCATAGGTTAGAGTACAATAAGAACACAAAATGTTTAGTCTGTCAAGTAAAACAAATATGTAGAAATGTTATTCTATGGAGTTTTTATTAAGGATTAGTAAGGACACATATATGTATCTTTATAATTATTACATTTAATTAGTATTTAAAACTTTTATATATAAACTTGTTTTGATATTTATTTAAAAGTATTGTAAATATCTTATTTACTAATAAAGTGAGTCAGCCGGAGACAATGAGGGCAGCTTTTGTTTTGGCAGCTGTGCGGTATCGCTCTGTCATATATGCGGGGCTCTATCGAACAACTGCCTAGTAGCAATAAAAAATGCCAACCAGGTGGTGAATGAGTAAGACCGAGATATGAGCCTTGAGCTTATTATATCGGTCCTGGGCAAGCGGGGGGTCCACCCTCATTGAGGCTTGGGTACCATACAGAAGACACATTAAGAGTCTGGAAATGTTCCACCAACGTTTCCTTTGCTGCATTCCGCAGATCCACTAGAGACCATACATCCAATATCACAGTTCTACATCGCTCTAAGTGACAACCTTTCGAGGACATGATCACGGAGGCGATACTAAAATGGACCGGACATGTAATACGCATGGATGATCATAGACTTCCAAAACATGTTATGTACGGGTAGATTGTGAGTAGGCGAAGAGCTGGGCACCCGAGGACTGGGAACATATGGCTTAAGACTATGGGAGTTGGCAGAGTATCTACTCTCGGCATGACGGTGTTATGGCGGCTAGACAAGCCAGAAATGAGCAGCGAGCTGTGGCCATGCGACAGCAGAATCGATCAGCGCAACAGGGCCTCTCGAATTGGACTAGTCTCCCACCGAAAAGCGCACAAAAGGCAGAGACTTTGAGAACTGCAACTAAGTGGGAATGGCGAGGGGATCCTCGAATACGAGATCCAGCACCAACCAACCAGTATAATATTTAATAAATATAAATGTATTGTATATTTTATTTAAATATTAATTACATATTTAAATGCTCCAAAAATACAACATAATCATTATTCAATCTACAGCGTTATCCATTTATTAGCAATGTTGTATACAGCCAGCTTCTCCGGTATATTATGGTGTGCAGTTGAAAATGTTAAATTATGCCTAAAAATTATCTTATATACTTTTTTTATTATTTGTTTTTAGATTGGAGAATTGTAAGAAGTGTGCTAGTCTTCAAAAGCGACTGGATAATCAAATTTCCAACATGCAAACACTGGGTAATCTTTATTATACATTTACTATTTTGCATATTTTTCTTGACATTTATTGCAATAATGAAAAATATGATTAAACAAATAATAGATAAATATGAATTAAATATATTAATTAGAAAGATATACAAATAAAATCAATTTTATCGAAAAATATTGTTATTGCACCACCGGGATTCGAACCTGGATCTCTTTCCTAACCGGGGAAGGTGCATTATCCAACTATGCTACAGAGCTAATATTTTTAGTGACAAATTTTCGAACCTATATGTTACCTTTTTGACATTAATACATTTAATCGTTCCATTATTTGAAAGAGCCATCTACCTTATTTTTACAGAATCTCAAATACTTTTGAGTAATCTGATAGCAGATGCCAGAATTATCAATTCATTTTTATTAAATTTTGGATTGAATCACACCACCAATTTCAACTTAATCAATTTTTCACTGTTACTCGAAACACTTCTGTTTAAGCTACTGTCAAACAACGATTTGAGAATATAGATTATTTATTCATAAGAAGTAAACTTTATGATTATGTTTACAGATGACGTTAGCGCCATCTATTAGTATGCGAATCAAGTTACTTAGCAAACCACCCTCGTACATACTTAATAAATTGAGTTATCGAATTTCATTTAAATAAAATTAAATGTGAACAGCGATCTTTTGTTATATCTTTTTAAGGTTTAATGTATTTTTTTCAGCTGAAGTGTTTGGCCAAATTTATGATGAAAATAAAGACAGATCAAGAATTAAATTGGAGAAAGTTCAAGACATGGTGACGCAGATGGTCGATGAGAATGATCTTGTCAGATGTGAACAAGACAAAAAAGCAACTATTATCTATGGCAAACGTAGACTGCAGATTTCTGAAAATTGTGAGAAAGAAATTAGTGAAGATGAAAATGTTACTCCCATGAAACGTGAACCATCTTGTTATGAAACTCCTAAGAAAAAAATTCGGTTAAAGCACAAATCGTCACCTGGAGCAGAAAAAGATGTTGAAAGTGTAAAAGCTGATTGTGAAACAAGTCCTATTTTAGGAAAAAATAGACAAAAAAGCAACACCAACAGGTCGCAGGATAAAAAATTACCATTGGGAAATTTGAGTAATAAGTATGTACTTTTTCTTCAATTTTTTTTTATATTTACCATCGCGTCGTTTCCCCGCGGGGTTAGGCAGAGAGGATAGAGCGCCATACTGTTCTGTCCTGACACAATTCTCGCTTCATCCACATTCATACATCTTCTCATACAAGCTCGACGATTATTGAGGCTTCTAACAGGACCATCCTCCAGTATCCAGTTTACCTGGTCGTGCCAAATCTTCCGAGGACGTCCTCTACTTCTGCAACACTTGCGTCATATATCTTTCTTAACATTCTCTCCTCATACATCTGTTCCAAATGATCAAACCACCTAAGTGTCCTTTCTTAATCTTACTCACTATACTAGGATCAGCTTTACATTCTTTCCTTATTTCTTCATTCATTATTCTGTCATAAATTGATCTGCCACATATACACCTAAGTGATCTCATTTCCACTGCATTCAATCTACTTTTGTTCCTCTTCTGCCAGCTCCAGGCCTCACTTCCATACATCAGTGTCGGTACCAGGACTCCATTGTGAACCGCTAGTCTTGTCTCAGTTGACAAGTTCCCATTAGCTTTAATTCCATTCACTTTATTCCCTGCAGTCACCCTCGTTTCGATATCTCTCTCTGTCTTTCCGTTTCTATCAAGCATACTTCCCAAATATACAAACTCATCTACTTGTTCCAAACATTTATTATCTACAAGTATTTTGCACATTGTCTTGCTTTCCTCCTGTTCGAAAACCATCACTTTGGACCTGTTGACATTTATAATAAGGTCGCTTTCCTTGCATACATCGTACGTTCTATTTTTTTATTACTGTAAATATTAAATAGGTATTCAAATTTCATTAAAAAATATATTTTTAACATGATGACAGTTAATACATTTTATATTATTTAATATGCAACTGCTTTGTGATCAAAAAATATGTACATACATATTATATATAAAAAGTTTGCACATATCATCCAGGATGTGACCAAATAATTTTTTGTTAATTCTAGATTAGAGACATCGGATACATATATTATCTGCTCACCTGGAAAAAAATCACCGTATGGTAAAGGAATGGATATTGACGATGAATCAAGTCCTTCATTACTTGGATACCCACCAGATGAAGAAAAAAAATCGAGTCCTCAATTACCGAATAAACCGTCAAACGCAGATGTGCAACTTGCGGGCGACGCGCCACCTTTGGAAAATTTATCATTTGCGAAAGATGTGCCATTTCTAGAAGATAAACCGCAAGAAGCCGATGATAGCAAAAGAGATTCTTTGAGTTTATTACAGAAACACGTGCCAACCAGAAAAAAACACAATGAATCGTTCAGTCATCATTCAAAACGTAAAAAGGTAATATCGTCCAAGAAGCTGAAACAAGCACGACTCTCATTCTCAAACATGAGACTGAAGGAACCTTCCGATCTCTCACTGCAGGACAGCTTTTGCGGAGGCCTTAGAACATTTTCAGAAAATAAGGTATCGACTAAAACTAATGAAGATGAAATGATTAAAATAGCTGTTCAGGTAAGAACACTAAATATTGTCTTGTATTATCTGATTTCTATCGTAATATACATATATATATATATAGTAATACTCTGTTAATTGTAACCTTATATTTCGTATTTCCACGGAATTCGCAATTTTTTCAAAAAAAATTACCACAAAAATAACATTTGATACTAATTTCTACTGATAATTCGTAAAAACTAATTATTCGCAGTTCGTATGCGTTTTTGACACCCGAAGTAAATAATTTGTTCATGTAATTCACATATTAGCAAATGTTTTTAATTCCCTACACACACGCGATTATAAGCATTTGACATTCATCCCTCCGTAAACATCTGCAGCTTGCATCCCAACCAATTACAAGGCAGTTCCTTATCGCACAAACGGTACGATGGTATGGCTGAACTGAGTTTAGCCATATGTATATCAAATTCTGTATTGCATTTTATAAGATTTGTTGTTATTTAAAATAATGTTTTCGTTGTTATTTAAAATTTTGTTTCTGGTTTATGAAACGTTTTGATTTGCGTATCTAGGTAAAGAAACTAAATCTTTCGTATTTAATACGTTGACATATTTTTTTTCATGTTTCGTTCTCTAAAATGACACCAACATCTTATAATTCGTGTAAATCCTTAGCCATTTGGAAAAATGGAGCTTATTTTGAAAACTGACAAAAAATTAATAGGTATCAAAGATAAAATTGATGGAAAAAAATCGAATCCCGAATACCTCTCTGTGTTCGAACTTGGATAAATGGAGCTTATTTTGAAAACCGAAAAAAAATAGATATCAAAACGGAAAAAATTGAATCCCGAATACCTCTCTGTGTTCGAACTTGGATAAATGGAGCTTATATTGAAAACCGAAAAAAATAGATATCAAAACGGAAAAAATCGAATCCCGAATACCTTTCTGGGTTCGAATTTGAAAAATTACAGGAAAATAATAAACTTTAACCGTCAATCTCAGCTAAATATGAGGATTTAAAAGTTTTAATTTATTTTTCACGCACATTTTAAATATTCCAATTCTGATGGAAAAGACAAATTCGGTCGCCAATCAAATTAATGTGCATGATTTTGTTGCCTTGAGAGACTGCCGCGTCACCACTCATCACACACCTTTCTTATTCAGGAGAAATACATTATTTGATAAATATTTCGACACATGAGATTATTATGTTTCAGTATGAAAATCGCGATGTCAACAGCGGCAGCGCGCACAAAATTTATTTCTAATGTCTATTACTTTTATGAAAACTACTGACCACAAAATATTGTTTATCCGTTATACAATATTTTAACTTTTTATCACCAATTTTTATTCTGTTTTTAGTTATCATTGAATGAAAGCATAAAAAATAAGCTGAATGAAGATGACGATATTATAGATGCAAGTCCTTCTCATCAACAGAAACCAGTTCTGAAAAAGAAACATCGGAAACAAAAGTGAGTTTATGCAAATTAAAATTATTATTTCACATTCTAACAATAGTACTTCCCGTTTATTTGAAATTCAAGGGACCAAAGAGGAAAAATTAGAATTACACGAAACTCCGTTAATTTAAAATTCAAGCAAATAAAAAAAAATATTTGCATTTTTTATACAAAAAAGAAAAGGTTCTGAAAAGAAAACTGCGTGCATTAAAACTTTTTATAATTTTGCTTTATAGTCACATCTTATACACTATGTAATGTAAAAATATATTGCTTTATGGCAGAAGGGTTTAAAAAATTTATTGAAATACAAATTATCGAGGTTTACGAATTAACTATGTATAACTAAAAAAGTGTTTAAAAAATTTCAAATGTAATTGGTTTTTACTCTGTAGGCATATAACATTATGAAACATTAATTAAATGTGAATATTAAATTTTTTAAATAAAAATAAAATCTGATATATTTTCATATTTATACAGATACATCTTTAAATATTTTTTTTGAATCTGAATGATCATATTTAAAAAAATGTAGACAGAAAATATGTCATAAATATTTTATATTGTTTTCAAACTATGCTATGTGACAAGTTTCGAACCCCCAATTACTTGATCAATATTGTAAATAATACATTAAATTCTGCAAAAAAACTATTAGTTATATTTTACCATTTTACAGGAAAGAAAATGAAACAAATATTGCGAGAGATGAATGTATAACTATTCCCGATGATGATGATGAAACAACGATGTTCACAATGGTACAGGGAAAGGGAGCCAGTACATCACCACTGAAGAAAAATAATTCTATTAAAATTACTGAAAAATCTGCCGCAAAAGCGAATGACTTTGAATTTCCCCTTTTGTCCGGATGTGGAGATGGGAATGATATGAACATAAAACGGCAATCTTCATCACCAATTACATCTATTAAGAAGTAATTTTTGAAATTTATTTATATGTATTATTATATAGTGAAACTCCGTTAATGCGTAATTCACGGGACCGAAATTTAAAAAAAAAACGAATTAGGAATAACGTTTTGTGCGTGCCGCCGCTGTTGATATCGCAATTTTCATACTGAAACATAATAACTCCATTATTTCAGCTTCTTTGTGTCGAAATGTTTATCAAATAACGTATTTCTCCTGGATAAGAAAGGTGTGTGATGAGTGATGACGCTGCAGTCTCTCAAGGCAATAAAATCACGCACATTAATTTGATTGGTGATCGGACTTACCTTTTCCAAGCGAATTAGTATATTCAAAATGCGTGTGAAAAATAATTAAAAACTTTTAAATCTTCATGTCTCTCTGGCCTTATTGGTTGAAGCTTATTATTTTCCTGCGATTTTTCAAGTTCGAACCCAGAAAGGTATTCAGGATTTGTTTTTTTCCATTTTGATATCAATTTTATATCGGTTTTCAAAATAAGCTCCATTTATCCAAAAGGTCAAGGATTTATGCGAATTACAAGATGTTGGCATTTTAGAGAACGAAACAAGAAAAAAAAAAGAATTAAATATGTTAATGTATTTAAATATGAAAGATTTAGTACCAGTATATGCAAATCGCAATGTTTCATAAACATAGAAACTGAATCAAGTGATTCAATGAAAACATTATTTTAACAACAAATCTTATAAAATGCACTATGGAATTTGATGTACATGAGTTTTGTCATGTCATGACAAAACTCAGTTCGGCACTTGTCATGCCAGCGCGCCGTTTTTACAATAAGGTATGGCGTAGTGATTGGCTGGTAGGCAGGGCTAGTTGCAGAGGTTTATGAAGGGATGAAGGTCAAATGTGTAGTCGCGCGAGTTTAGGGATTTTAAAACATTTGGAAATATGTGAATTACCTGAACAAATTATTTACTTCGGGTCTCAAAAACGCATATGAATTGCGAATAATCAGATTTTACAAGTTATCGGCCAAATTTTTTTGAAAAAAGTGCAATTCTGTGAAAATACAAAATGTAGGGTTACGAATTAACGGAATTTTACTGTATTATTATACACAATTGTATTTATAATATCACCCCCAATTGGGCTGTTTTACACTTTTTAATGTAGATGCTATTATAATTTAATAATTATATATACACTAGCACACACTTGCAACTTTCTGTTTTAATGGCGAGGGGCTTTAAAAAAATTATTCCAACTTTGTTACATATATGATAATTTTCAACATTTGTCAAATTGCTGCAGAACAGTTTTATGACAATGCGCACTCTGACGACTGCTATTTCCATAGCCCTCGCAATTATGACAGAACTGCTGTACGACAGAAAGTCATATGTAAATCATTGAACTAACTAATTAAATCAATCAATAAATTATAATAATTATTTATTTTTAGATTCATACTTCAGTGTTATTTTTTTTATATTATAAAAATAAGGATAAAACATTGCAACAAAGTAAGAACATGTAATTTTGTGACATGCCTGCTACAATTATAAAATAAAAATAAATACATTTATTTGAATACTCTAAAATTTTAGGAAGTGGAAAGTACTACAATAAAACTTAGTATTGTAATATACATTTTAATGTTGAAGCATTAAATGTAATAATATTGGATTGATTTAAAAATTCTGATAAATTGAAACGTTGTTAGTCCACAGTCTGCTGTCACCTGAAGCCTGGACTTTGATCCTGCAGTACTTGCACTCATACACATTACTTTTTACCTCTGGATATCTATTGTTGGGGGGGTGACCATATTTTGGATGCATGGATAGATGTCTCGAGATAAAAAAAAACCTCATCCGTGGACACGTACCAAAAGAATATTATTGTGTTAAATATTTTGTGAAATAAACAAAACTAAGACTTCTCCACTCGGTACCTTATAAAGGATTAATAATGAACAATTTAGAAACAGTTGAAATACAAAAGAATTCAAATTTGCAGAAAACACTAATTAACAACGTAACATTCCCTAATACTTAACCTTTACTCTCCATATTACCGTTAATGACCGAAACCTTCCCTTTCTTCCCAAGACCCGCCCCATCACCCAAATAGTCTACAATACTGTATTTAGTTTAGTCATCACCTGATGAGGAGAGAGACTGCACCTCTCGAAACTATAGTAGTGACAATAACCCAACGTGTGTGTAGTACAAAGTTCAGTTGTGAAAATTAAAATAATCATGTTACACCACAAAGTAACCGCCACGTTAATTAACCTTTTGAACGCTACTCCCAGCCCTGACATTCCAATACTCACATGCGGCACATTTTTATGAATACCCAAATACGCATTAAATCATCAAAATAGACGACTCACGCATGATTTATCGCCTCAGATAGAGATAAAAGGTTATCTTGTTCAATATGAAACCAAAACATGGTTGTAAACACTAGTATGTTTATAAATGAATAAACATAAACTCCATATAAAAACATACATAACGGTACAGCATTAGCACTGTCAAAGTATTAGAAATCTTTTAGTGTATGTTAAAATATTGTATGAAATAGGCGCACTATGTGATCATGGACCAATGTCGCCGTATCAACATTTGATACGGTAGCATTCAATAGGTTAATAATAACAAAAACACTTAAAAACTTTCTGCTTCACTAGCACGCTTCACAGCAGATAAATTGTAAAAAAGGAATATTAGTGCATATTTCTACAGTAGGCAAATGCGTATGTGCAACTTTATAAATTAGTTCATAATTTTTTTATTATTTATTTACAGATCACCTATAAAAGATGCCTCATACATTTACAAGGAGGCGGTAGTCCGCAAAAAGGCAGATAAAATGAGTTTACCCGGATGGAGCTGTAAAAAGTGTAAAGACGTAAGTATTTCTTTGTATATTAAATTGTGTAAAAAAAGATTGACTGCAGGGAATAAAGTGAAAGGTGTTTTGAATGCAGTAATTTCTAATGAAATCTTGTCAGCTGAAGCAAGACTACACACTACGGTACATAATGGAATTCTTGTACCAATACTGATGTATGGAATGAAGCTTAAGGAATTAAACCGAATGCTTTGGAAATTAAATCACTCAGTTATATTTATGATATAGTAAAGAATGAACAAATTAAGACAACAATTACATTCAGTCAAGCTGATATTAACATAGTGAACAGGATAAAGAAAGAGTCACTTCGCTTTGGTCATGTGGAACAATTAGATTAGAAGAGAAAGTTAAAAAAGATAATATATGTATGATGCAAGTGTTGATGGCACCAGAGGATTTGGCAAGATCAGGTAAACCAGACGCTGAAAGATGGTTCTATTAGAAGCCATAATAATCAACGAAAATGTATAATTATTAACACACTTCTGTCAGGTAATTTTTGCGCAAACTGGTGACGTAATGCGGGTAAACAATTATTGGTCTAATATATTCATTTGATATCTTATCTACACGATGCAATATGATATCCAAAGGAAATGATGGAGTTTAATTACATTTTTTCAATTAAAAAAAGCTTATATCTAAATGGTACTAATACCCTTCCCGCCATTAGTTAAATATGTGTTGGTCTGTTGTTTGGCAGTATACCTAGTGACCAAATGGTCGGGAGTAATAAATACGTATCTGTCGTTTGGTCTAGGATCGTTGTACAGTAAAATCCGTTCATTTGAAGAACGTTTAACAAAAGTTTTGGAGCGGAATGTGTTCCCTCTGGAAAGTTTTCGAATCGAATATCATATTTTCATTATCTTAAGTTGTTATTCAAACGTTTTTCTCAATTTTCGGTCCCCTTAACTACAAATTAGTGGGATTTTATTGTAGTACATTGTTATACAATCACTTTTGTAGATATTTAGCCATTGTTGTTAAACCTTCTCTGATAGCTAAAACTCAAATCAATCACCTGCACTTGTTGATTTTTTTTACAGCTTGTTGATGTTTTACAATGTAGCCCCGCTTTCATTTTGTTATGATTGTTTACATTATTGTCAACTTGTGACCTTGACCATCCAACATTTTGATTCCGACAATAATGAACTTCATATGTACTTAATGAAATTTAAACTGTTACAAACATGTCAAATTTCTTAATAGTTTAAGAGATATCAAGAAAACAAAATTACATATTAGTTTAGTAACACTGTAATATTTTTTAGAATAACAAGTGCTGATAAATACAAATAAAATATGTATATGAGTTATCAGGAATCAGTTTTTATTTCTCTAAATCATACAGTGATGTTTTTATAAAAATTTCACCTCATGCACGGTGAACCAAACTCCGCCGAAGAAATCAACAAAATTTATATTTAAAATTTTGAAGCTCAATATCTCAGTTTGTTGTAAATGTCGGATGATGATGATGATACTTTGGGCATAAACTGTTACATTTAATTGGAAAGTTCTAGGTACATAAGTTAGCCTGTGCTCCTAACTAAACTGTTCTTTAATTTTTCTAGTTCTATGAAGCGGCGTTCAAGGGAAACGAAGATATGATCAGAGAGAAGATGAACGAGTGCTCTAGACACCGGGGAAAATTCAATCCGGAAAGGGCGGAAACCCCGCGAGGCTTCTGGGACCTGAACATGCCCCCGACACAAGACACGGAAGCATTTAACAAGAGAAACAATAGAGATTGAAACTGATGATTACATGTTGACATTTTTTTATTTTGTTATTGAGAAATATTTTTTTCATAATTATGAAGTAATCTGTATCTTGGTGCTAATTAGTTTACAGTTTGAAATAAGAGTAAAATCTTGTAAAAGTTATTGGGAAGAAATTGAATTATTTGGTCTTAAATAAAAATAATTTAATTATAGCCAAGCCAATAAATTTAATTAAACAAATTAACATAAAATTAATTTTCTTATAAAGGTTTTACCAAAGATGAATCAAGAAAGGAATAATCAATTTACCAGTGAAATTGTGGAACAATAAGATAACAATTCAGCCAGTGTATTTTAAAGTTATACTTAATAAGAAATTGAGGGGACCAAAATTAAAAAAATAAAATAAAGATTTTCTGATTAGGAAAGTAGAATTTCATATAAAGTTTTCAAAACATCAACATAATTTCTAAACATTTATAGCTGTACTATATATATATATATATATATATATATATATATATATATATTCTCAAAACATTTTTAAATACATGGATTTGGCCAATGTTGCTTTTATTTTTGTCAAAGTCCCCCCCATCTATTTCGTCAACTTTTTGACTTTCACCACATATAAACAAACACGTTATATTGAACCTTAAATTAAATCTGCAGTCAACCATGGTAGGGCTCAAACTCATTTACCAGATTTTAACAATTCAAAATGTATTATCCCCGAAACATCCCACCAAATACACAACAAAACTTTTTTTAACGTCAATGTTGGCCGAGGGGTAGGCACAGGTACTTGATTTGGTGATAGCCATTGTTTTTTTCTCCTGGTATTACTGTAAAGGACCCATTTCTCGTCCCCGGTAATTATCCTTCTGAGAAATGGATCCGTTTCATGCCTGGACAATAGGGAAGCACAGATGGTGACGCGTTGCTCCAAGGCCGTTTGAGAGAGATCATGCGGCACCCAAATTCCTTGCCTGTGTTTTTTTCCCAACCTTTTCAGATGATCTTGCACAGTTGTTATTGGACAGCCAAGGTCGTGTGACAATTCCTTCACTGTTTTACGAGGATCAGCTTCCACCAATGATTTTAGGACGTCATCATCGATTTTGAGGGGTCTTCCTGTTTTTGGTTTGTCCTTTAACTCCCTATCACCACTTTTGAACTTTTGAAACCATCTAAAGCACTTTCGAAGCCAAACTCCTTTCTTGATGAAAATTAGACTAGAAATTGGAATAATGGCTATGCATAATGCGCCGACGTGTGTAACTTTTCTTCAACTTATGATATGATTCTTAAATTCAAAATTGTTGAAACAATCGATAACATTTTTATATTTAAGCGCCCTTGAGGTGAAAGTTTTTACGAAAATGGCGCTATACAAATTATCCATTATTATTATTATTTTTATTTATTATCTTTGTTTTATTAACCACTTAATTGAGTTCAAATACATCTACCGGTTTCGAAAAATACCATTTTCTTCTTCAGGATGTCATAACTAACTAAAACATATATTATTGTTTCTTTACCAGAATCTATTTAAAAAAAAAAAAAAAAATTTTTAGTACTTAACTCAAATCGTTACTTAATACAAATTACTCGAATAATTTTTAGGAAAAAGTTTTAGAACAAACCCATATAATTGGCCAAACCTCGTAGGGATTAGGGGCGGAGTCGGCGCAGGTTTAAAAATACTCGCAAATGTTCAGAATTATAATGACTACAAATAAAATCTATTTTGTCTTAAAATTATTTCATGTTATGAATCATCGAGTCTTCCGAATTATAGGTAGAATTTTGTATGAAAATTCATTTAAAGGGAATAAAATATGATAATATTTTCGAATTAAGTTGTTAGTATTAACAAGTTTTTACTGTATATCGCAAACCAGTTCAAATATTATTACTGTTATTATTTAAGCATTATATATATTAAAATTAATTCCAACATATTTTTTTGTTTGGTTTGTGTAAACCTTGGGTCGCTGGCGAATATTATTATTATGAAACATTGTTTTATATAAAAGCTATTCAAGCATTTTTCTCTTACAGTTTTTGAAATTTGTAATTCAGGAGGTAATTTGAGTGATTTTAAGATAAATTCACTATTTTTTTGGCAGTGAAAAATTAACATGTGGTCTCGTCGATCACCTTCACAACGTATGGGATTCAGCAAGATGGCATCTGCCTATGCGATGACGTGATTGGTTAAAATAGATTTAGTGCCATTTTAAAATAAATCTGTCTAGATTTGTCTACTATTGAAAATTGGACCTATATTAAGGTTTTTAAACAACTTAATGTTAAATTTGGTTAGATTTGAAAATCATATTATTTAAGATAGGGATCTAGCATTGTCAGAAAAATAAATCAAGTTTGAAGTTGACTATTTTTGAAAATTGTTGTCAATAGTTGTTACCAGGTATTATCACCAGTGATTGCATAAAATCTAATTTATGTGTTATGAAGTATTATTACCTCTAAAAGTTCTGTGTAATGTTTTAAATGATCATACAAATGTGCCATCCAAAGTCTGTAATTTTTCTCTATATTTAATTTATTGTTTAGAAATAGATAATAATAATTCTACAAACTCAATGTGTGTCAGTGAAACCTGAAACTTCAAATACGATCCGTTCCAGGAGACGGTTCAACTTTCAAGTTACATTTCTTCAAAATAAATAATGTAAATTTAATTAATCTATTTCAGACCCCCAAAAATTACCCAATATAAAACATTTTAAGTGTGTAAATTTAATTTCAAAAGAATATATTGGTAAATAATGATAAAAAAAAAGTTTTATTTCAATAATCGAATGTTCAAGTGTATCTATCAATATGAATATATGGAAATTAATATTGAATTTAGTATATAGGTGGCAATAGTGTTGTTGTACTAAAAGTGTTTCCACATAGTAACATATATACAACTTCCAAAAATTTGATAGATATGGAGATTAACTAACGGGTGAGAATGGTAAACGTTATATTTGTATAAATTGATCACTTAAGCTCCAGCCGAATACAGATCGTAAGCCCTGTAATTTCTCATACTTCCATATCTTTCCATTAAATATAATAAAAATAGCTTTGTGTCTATGAGATATCTATTATTTATTTTATATCACTGTTCATTGGAAGGTGAATTATGCTTCTTTAGGATAGGAATGCACCAGTTGAGAGTTGTGCTTCATTAACACAACCACCATTTGATCTTTTTTTGGGGAAAAATGGTCTAATATCATTTGTTTTTGTCTATTTTTATAATTTTTTTTTTTAAATATTGCATTACATTGTCATTAAAAATATTGATATTCTTGTTCACAACAGCGATATTGAGGTGCTACTTTTTTACTAGGCTCTGCGTTTTATACCAATACCCCAACACTCCCTTAATGTCAGTGGAGATGCTTCCCTTATTGTCTACCTGTCCTCTTCTGAAGATAGCGCGACTGCAACCATACAGAGAGAAGGCGACCATGTGAGAACACCACATGATTCTTTATTCTACTTACAAATTTTTGTTTGAGTTTCAAACTGGGATTTTTATCAATTTTTTTTTCAAGTTCAAGGGTCCACTGTATAAATATATTTTATTATATTGTTAATAGCATAGCTCAAAGTTGTGAAACAAACTGTAAATCAGTCATATCATATTTTTATTGTTGTTTAATTGTATGTATGTAAATTAAAAATAAACAATTTTATAGTGAAAGTTATTAATAGTTTAGTAATTAAAATTTGATTAAGTTTGTTTTATTTAAAATACAAGAATGTTATAAAGTATAATGTTTAAGTACATACATAATTAATGTTTATTCTTTTGTTAAACAAAACCCTATCAAGGTTGTGAATATTACTGGGTAGTAAAAGGCTTTCACATTGTATAAATATAAATTGATTTTGTTTATGTAATTTTTTGAATTTTTATTTCACCTATCTACTCTTCATAGTTAGAAATTACAAACAAAAAGAAATACTACATGTATTTTTATATATATTGATAAAAAAAAAAAAATTCACATCCCAGCTGATCATTAGAGATTTCCTCTTTTCTCTTGGTCAGCTTCGATTGCTTCAAATAGTGACTTAAAATTACCCGCTCCAAATCCCTGAAAAAAATAAATTCTATTGCATATAAAAATAAAATACAATTTCTAAAAATAAATATTGCAATCAGTTTTTTCATCAGAAAAAATCTTCACATCTTGGGAGAATCGTACCAGTGGCTCTTGGATCAGTTAACCACCAGGTCCTGCCCTTTTTTTTAACATAAATTACTAACTGCTGTGCGTTAGGAGTGGTTCCTATCCAAAATCCAGTTTGCAATAATTTACCACAGAAACTATTTTATTACTCACGTTGTGATTATTTCTTTGAATGACTTCCAAGAACAGCGTAGGTTTGTCTTGCATGTTTTTGGTGAAAATTTGTAGAAGATATCCGTTGTCATCGTAGTCAATCAAAATGTTTAACTCTTGCAGAGTGTCGATGCTCTCGGCCACCTGGACTGGACTGTCTTCCAGCTTCTTCTTTATGATCTCGTAATATGAGGCGGGAATGGTCAAAAATTCTACTCCTCTTGCTTTTAAATTTCGTATCTAAAATTTTATGTATGTAGTTTTTTAAAATAAATATTAGACATTAATTGCATAGACAGATAATGTTTATTTAGTACATTATAAATATGTAAATCATTTTGAAAAGCTGAATATGACTGGACAATTAAATTATTATAAATACATATTTGTATTACAACTCCTTGTCAAATTATTACTCACTAAAAATATTACATATATTTCTGTGAAACTTTTTTTTCACTTTTTTATTATTCTGTCTAAAGGAAAAAATCAAAATCCAATCTATCAACTGTCTGGCACTAAGCTGCTGCTAACTTTGAGTTAAATGCAGCAAAATAATTTTACCAGTGCGTGTAACTGTCCGTGAGTGTTGACAGAATAATAAATTTGAAATAAAAAATTTAATATCGATCGTTTCTCAGAAATATGATTTTTTACAATGAGTAATAATTTGGCTGAGGAGTTGAACAAAAAAAAACTTGGGTGTGATTAACTTCTATTAATTTAATTTTCATAGTTTCTTCTGATTGATTTGGTTTAAATCTTATACTAGAAGATATCATGTCATATCTCATTTTAAAACAAGGGCAGTTCAGAGTAAATTGTTGTAATGTTAATCATATAAATTGAGTCTAATATGTGGTTCATCCTAAAGGTGCTCATGGATGAAACTTTTTATCAAATTTCCGAAATCGGGGCAAAAGTTTAATCTGTGTACATACTTTAAAACTCCGTGAATGCAGTAAAGGTGTCTTTGCAGAAGTACTAATAATTCATGATCCAGTTAGTAAACGAGAACATGCATAGTTGTATTATGGCAGAAACATGATTACTTACACTTTCAATAATATCCTTGGTATTGAGCGCAATATGCTGTACACCGGGCCCGCCGTGGTATTCCACATATTCTTGAATTTGACTTTTCTTTTTTCCTATAGCTGGTTCATTGATGGGTAGCTATTCAAAATGGAGTCATTATTATTATTGCATAATTTAAGGGATACATATTTAAAAATGCTGTAAAAAATTGAAAATTAAACGCGCAGACAAATATTTTTTTGTCATAAAGTTAACTTTGTAATACTTTTTTCAATTTCAGATCTGTATTTATTTTCTTATATTACAACATTTAATATTTTAAGCGCAACTTCTTTTATTATTATTACAGTTGGGTCTAAGGGTATTTCAGATCCATGGCCGGCTGTATAACTGTTCTCCAAGCCTCTATCTGGAGCTGTGGTCTTTCAACAAGGAATTTATAGCCTCGGCATTCATTCAAACATATCCTGTCCATCTTAGCCTTTTTGACTTTAATATTGCTGAGATATTTGATTGTCGGATGGCATTTACAAGCTTAGCGTTTGTGCGGATGCGCCATTGGCGAATATTCTTAACTGATCCACGTATTCTCCTGAGAATTTTGTTTTTGAGTAGTTGGATAGTCTTCAATTGTTTCTCCTTGAGGCTTCAGATTTCACATCCATGAAGTTGCTTGTATTCGAATTGGCTTTTTAAAGCAAAATAAGTCGCATTCGCATTTTTAAATTTCGTTCTAAGTTTCAATTTGATTTCTAAAATCTTGTATAGTTTGTTTACATGTTTTATTTTTATAATAACTTAACCTAATAGCGATTGAATATATTTACCTTGACTGTTTCCTCCCAGTTACTCATCACGATAGACCTCAGAGAGGAGTATTCTGTAAAAATCTGTTTATCATCCACAGACCAAAATCTATAAAAAGTTTAAAATATTAAATTAGAGATTACTTTAAGTTTATCATAATGTGGATATAATCAAATCATCTCAGACAATTAAATGTGTAAGTGCACACAATTCAAATTAGTTTATACCAGTTGTTTTCTGATACTGGGTGTGTCATATTGTGTATCATAATCTTATTGATTTTTTGAAAATCTTTAGTTATAATAGTTTGTTTACCTTTTTTGTTATTAATTAGTTAAGTTGTTATTATTAAATTGGCTTCAAGCACTATTTCTGAGATAAACCATTGACTGACAAACAAAATAAGCGATATACTTTGATCGGAAAGTATGAGTAAAGCTTTAAAATGTAATTTGATAGTTTTTTTTTATCGATGGCATTATTTTATTGAAAGAAATGTATTCAATATAAGATTTAATAAAATATATCTCAAATCGCAATGATATACTTTTTTTGGTCCACCTAGTACATCACCAATATTATTGCTCAAAAGTTAATTGATTGTTAGCATAACAATTTGATCAAGAAACAAGAGGAATATTATCTTTTTTCTTGTTACAGAGAAAAAATATGAATCAATGTTGGACAAATACTTAATAATGTATTATTGTTAATGATTTATGCTTTTACCTTACCTGTGAAACTGAAGAATTCTTTCATACCATGAGGCAGTCGTTTCCATATCTCCATCAGGCATGTTGCTTACAACATGGTCTATGAAATTTAATTTTCCTTTTGGCCTGTTTGTTAAATAATAATCATTAATCATATAATTAGTCAAGGGCGGAACTAGGTGTTTTAGTGCCCGAGGCAGTAAAAGAAAATGCATCCATAATGTAATAGATAACTTAGATATTTGAAAACAACCTTTTTCATTAAACCTTGTAAACCAGTGATTCTGAACACTAAATTGTCACATATTTAATGATTTTCAGTTCTGCACCTCAATCTAGGCCTGTTGCCTCATTGTTCCGTCACTTTAATAAGTGTTTACATGTGTTTGACTTAACACAATTAATATTTTATCATAGCTTATCAACAGTCTCATAAATCATCTTGCATGGGTTTGGAATATAAAATCCTTATAGTTATCTATGTCACACTTATTGTAGCTCTGATGATGGTATATTTTTTATTAGGATTAGGATATACATAATATACTCACAGAATATCATCCAGTGGATCACTGGCCGATGCTACAAACCCTGGTAAGAATACTCCTTTATAGTTAGTCCTGTCGACTAGTGTGTGAGTATTGGATCCATACTGTGAACAAACATTAAAAAAGATTGTTTGAATCAAACAAAAATATTATTAATGAGAACACATTCCTATTGTGAAGTTGTAATTATTCAGAACAGACGGTCTGTAATGTTTTAAATACTAATTTAAATACTAAAACAAAAATAGGTGTTTTTATATTATGTTGATTTTTATCGCCATAAGTAGTTTATTTAAGATATGTTTTTTATGTCTTCATATAAACAACATATATAGCTTCTATGTAGATACACCTGGCGTTGTACAACACTTTCTTAGTAACCCTTCCCATGCACCCACCTTAATCCCCTCCCTTGCTTCCGACTGGTCTATGTTATCTGCTGTGAAAGGATACTCCTAGTAAGTCTATTACTGTGCCCTTATGACCTTTCATCTCTCTAGACATCGCATTCATGGGATGGTGCAAGTATGTGTTGATGAACTTTCAAGGGAATGACACCAATATGACAAAATTGTTAATTATTTGAAAAGTATCCCTGTGGTTTAAAAGCACAAATTTACTTGGAATTCCAATGTTTTCTTACTGAATCTTCATTTAATCTCATGAACTATGTAAATGTTAATACATTTGGTTGTTATATTGTATTAATAAAGATATAATTGTATTATTACTAGTTTATGTAATTACTACTGCCATTACATTCAACGATCATACAGGAATTACAATTTACGAGTAAGAATAGTACAAAAACATTACTGTATGGTCTGATACGAGAGAAGGTCCATGAGAATAACATCATGAGTTACCACACTCGGTGGCACCAACCCTATTAATGCCACTGGGTTTACTTTAACTAAAAAAAAATTGACTTGCTTGATTTTGCCGTCATATTGATACTGTCGCCATTGTTAATATAGAATATATATAATTTAAATGCGTACTGTCCGCAGCTTGGCCATGCGCACTACACCATAGTCATCTTTCTCTTCCCAGATATCCTTGAGAATGACGGCGCCCTTCTCCTTAGCGTGCTGCACTATGTGGTCCAGATCCTCCACTTGGAAAGCCACATCCTTCACGGCGTCCCCGTGAACCGCAATGCTGGAGTTTATATCATCTTTTTCAGTACCATATGTCGACTCGAAGATGAAAGTTACCTAGATACAAATTAAAATATTCATGTCGATTTAAAATAATCGTATATATAATACTTAGTATATAAAAATTGCACAAAATATTTCTTGAGTAACTAAAATTGTTCTCTTTTTTTCGGTAGGCTTGTTTCATCCTGTTGTGATCGCTCTGCATTGCACCGGCAATGCTACTATCGGCAGCTGAGTAGGCTCGTAGGGGAGAATTCTAATGATTGATCTAATCTTTGTCTGGGGGACTGTTCTATTGATTGATCTAATCTCTGTCTGGGAGACTGTTCTATTATACATTATCAGGGAGAGTTTGGCTTAGTTTTCTTTGAATGTCTACATTAGACTAGACTGGCTGTAGCTGTAGTAGGATAGTTGTAATTCAATATAACATTAACTTAATTTTGGTATTGACGCCTCGTTTACAGGTTGACACACCATTGATGACTATTTAAATCGCTTCATGTGTGTTATAATATTAATTTTATAAGATAGATGGGGCTTAACATGGTTTTGGTATGTGTCTATGGAAAAAAAGGGTTTGTTTATATATTTTAAATGCGATAGATGATTCCCTATTTACAAATTTAAATGAGCGATGAAAAATTATTGTTGTGAAATATTTATTGTTTTTGTTACGTTGCGTGACAAAATTAATTTTCCATCATCATTGACATGTTACATCTAATTGTTAAATAAAATTTGTAAATGAAAGTCTTAAGACCCAGAAGAGTGTTGCAAGTGAATAAAATTTTGAAACAAAATACAATTAGGTAGTATGTATTCACAAAAAGTACTTACTTTATCTTGGCGCACCACGTGGCGGGCTGTGCGCCTGGATCCCGTTTCTAGCCCCTTATATGCCAATGGCTGGAACCCTAGTCTCGTCACATAATAGGATGCTGCCTGGGAATTAAATATATAATAATTAATGTCTTTCAGCAATTGAATTGTAAATGATAAGAGAATTGCCGAAGATTTAATATTTTTTAATTCAGTATTGATATTATATAATATTCCGATGAGAAGCTTACTTGAATACATATAACAAACTATTTATATCAATTAATTACAAGTTGCTCATGAAAGCATTAAATATACTAATTTTATCAAATAATAGTATAAGGAGATTTCAATGGATTTGGTTTCACTATACAAAATCATTAATTATCAAATTTAATCTTGTGTTCTTTAGTATTTAAGTTAACGCATACATTTTTTATTGTGACAGTGTAAGAACAAATTGTCACATTCACTCACCACTAATCAGTGTGCATAGATTGGGTAATAAAAAATAGTAAATTTCTTGATAACTCATCAGAACATGTCAACTTTTAAGAGACACCTACGGTTAGTTTTGAGATGTCAAGTATTTTGCGGAAAGCAAATTTCGTACGCTGCTTATGTTTTATTTTCATTTGTTTATTTACTTACTGAATGCTTATTTTTTATTTATCTGCATACAATCAAATAAATTAAAGTATTTTAAAATATTGCAACTGTTCCTCGGTAGTCAAGCAACTGAGAAGTGGGTAATGTTTTCAAACATACATAACATTGCAATTTGCATAAATATGCATGTATTAAAGATTCAAATGAATGCTGTAAAGTAGGTAAACATTAATAAATTATGTAGATTAATAAACCAAGAACGGGTTTATAACCTGATCGGAATTTATTTTGATGTCAACAATATTATAACGACTTTGTTTTGTTATTCTGTTAAAAACAATGATGTTCAATAATAATATATCCATCCGGGTTAAAGAAATACCAAATACAGATTTAAGAGTAAGTTGTTAATATATTTCAGTCTGACTCGAAAAAAAACGTACCAGTCGGTCTTAATTTATTTTGGTTATTAAATAATTTTAACCTTTTTAATTCTACTGGCAACATCCGACGATAATTGAAATATTCGTTCGCTTTTGACAGCTGTTTGAATATGGCGTATTTGATTATTTTTTAGGGGAAATTGATAATATTCAGCTACACTTCATGATTAAATACTTTTTATCCAAGGTTTTACAATGAAACAAACCTTTCAAGATACATTTATTATATAGTCGATAGTCGTATGCATCATTAGAGTCTGCTCTGTGATATGCAATGGTTAAAAAGTGGGCAGCCGAGTTTAAAAAGCCTAGAACATCTACTTTGCGCTGGAAAGCGGATTGAGCTTCAGAGGGTTTTTTATCAGTAATTTTTTACCCTTCCAATTCTAGCCGCATGTAGAGTACTCAGAGTATCGTAGACTGTAAGGAAAAAAAAAAAAAACTTTGCGCTGGAAAGCGCATTGAGCTTCAGAGAGTTTATTTTGAAAAATAACATGTTTCAAGCCATACTCCAGTATGATTTATCCGAGCCTGCAAATTATTCATCCTACCTTAGTAGATTGTCATTAGATCCAATTTACACATTTTAAAAATCAATAATATTTTGGAAATCTGATATCTGCAAAGATCAACTAAATTATTGTAAAAAGAATTGTGTTAGCGTCTGTAATAAAGTATTATAATTTAACCCATCCCAAACCATGCAGTAACACAGGTCTACCATCATAATTAAACCGGTAATATTTCGGTAAACACATGCAACATAAAATTCCTATTTTAGATAATCCTAAAGAAAATATTAGCGCTTGGGAATAACTAGTGAAAAACCAATTATGAAAAGGGAATCGTACAAAAACATTTTTTTTCCATTCAATCCGTTGTAAAATTAATACGTTGGTAAAAATATCATTTTGTGATATGAAAGACAGAGATGACATTTTTTTTTTACCAAAACTCACAAGCACTGTCCGAAGGAACTCAATATTAATCACCGAAGCCATATCGATAGTATAATTTACTTACAACAAATATTCATATGGATAAAAATAAATTATTGCCCAACAACTAAGGCTACAATGCTCCAATTAAATATCTTGATTCTGATATTTTTATTTTTAGTTACGTAATATTAACGTAATTTTTTTCGTAAAATAAAATAACTTTTGAGGTGATATGAACCGACTTTTAAGTAACTTAGTTATTTTTTTTTTGTCCCGAGAAATGTTTGCAAATAAAATGGCCCGCGAGCTAAGAGAAATTAAAAAGCATAGATTTAAATTAATACGACCCGGCAATGACGTCAGTGCGACATGAAAACGAGTTTGAAATAAATCGGCTTATTATAAAGTTTATTACTCTAGATATATTTTTCCTTACATTTTTTTATTGATTGTTAAAAATATAAATATTTTAAAATGTAAAGTAAGTATAAATGTCAAATATCTATAATTCGTAATTATTCTTGGTCATGTATATATAACTGAAAAATTTGAAAAAATGAAAAACTATGTTCCATCCCAGTATTAATAACCTTTTCTAATTACGACGCAATCAAAATAGTTTTAACAAAATAAAAATTATATTTAAAAAATCTTAGCATCGATCTATAAAAAAATCATAGTGTTATTGCAAATCACCTACCTGTTTAGCGTTTGATACCCAAAATGTGAGGTGATCAAAAGCTAGAAATTGTCCGCCGGTAGGCTTCGGACCCTTGTCCGTGTAAGTGGTCTGTAAATAAACTATTTATTAGTGTTATATTATCGCTGAATGTCGAAGAAATGCTGAAAAGGACAGTTTTTTTTCAAAATGTACTCACGACAGTTGAAATGAAATTTTAATATGAAAAGATAATAATTATGTATCGCCTAGAATTACCTAGAAAACATTAAGATACCTAATAGGTACTGATAAATTATTTATTATAAATTTTAAAAACGATTACGATTTCTTCATTTTGATTACATATTTTGGTGCCGAGGAGGAAACCCTTGACCATGTCTTTTTTGCCTGTCCATTGCGGATCACAGGTTTTTTTTATAATGATCTCATCAATGGTGATTTTCAACTTCCGGTTAACTTGTGTCATCTTCTTTCCCTCAGCTCGCCTCATTTAAGCTATATAATAGCAAATTTCCTGAATGTCAATGGTATTGACTTGTGATGCAATGTTCCCTGTTCTATAGTATTGTTGTACTGCTTTCTATAAAATAATGTTTAGACTTGTTTAATGGCACAAGTCACTCTTAAAGAGTGGATTGCCTATTTGAGAGAAGAAGAAGAAGAAGAAGAAGAAGATTACATATTTCCAATACTCCACACAAAATTATTCTTCATACCAAATTATTTAACATTTAATAATATATTACCGGTTCATCAAACATACCTTAAATCAATTCAAAAGTAAAATAATAATAAATAATACTAATTCGTGCTGGCAACGAATTTATATATTTATTTTCAACATATGTTGTAAAATGGTTGCGTGGCGTGGTAAATACTCGATATAGGTAAATACAAGGTATATATTGTTTAAAATTCAAATTTTAAATTAAAGTACGTGTTTTAAGACATATTTTAATTTTTGAACAAGCGAGTGTTGTGACTTTTCGAAAATGCGAATTTCTAAAAAATGACAAAACGTAAGTTTGACGTTTAAGGGTATTAAATAATATACGTAATCACCACGGTAATGAGTATGACATATTTGTTGGGTCACTTTTTATTTTGAGGGGGGGGGGGGGGGTGAGTTAGATGTTTACATATCTAAAAACATTGCCATTAGCATTTTATCCCTCACACAAACTCAATTCTGTTGTAGTAGTTAAAAAAAACAGATTTGTTTCGTTTAGGCTTTATTCTAGGCTTATTACTACAATTAGTGTGCCTGTTTGATGTGTAATAAAAAATTTAAATGAATAAAACTATCATATGAAACCAATTTTTCGTTCTCCCCTACGTTCCTTGAACATAGGAAACATTAGCAGTCAAATATCTTCACAAAATGTAAGTAAGACAATATTAACAAACTTTTGGAAAGTACTAATAGTGTATAATGTAATTAAAATTAACTATATGAAGCACTTTGAAAGATATGCAGGAAAAATCTATAGAAAAAATTTAGTCATCTCGGGACGAATTCAGACAAATGTCATCATCTAGCAGGTTCCACTCGAAGGTTTTTGAGAAATATTGTAATTAAAAATAAGGTCACTCTCGACAAGACAAATAGATGCCTAATTAATAAGGTAACATATTATATAGATGAAATCTGGCGACGTTGTCTAATGCCACTATAGATTAATTGGTTAATAACGTCTACTGGTTCGAATCCCAGTGATATATATATTTTCGATAGATTGTATCGCACTAAGCGATTAATTGGATTTCTTTTAATTGAGACGGAATTAGGTACCTGTGTTCTGAAATATCGTAGCTTCATAAATATAACGTGATTTCATTAAAAGTAATACATATAATATTTAACAGAGAAAATTGATTTCGAATTCGAGTCATCTTAAATTCTTACAGGGACTACATGCGAAATCGTTACCGCAGACAATATATATATATACCGTTAAAGTCGTAATAAGAATTTAACATTTCCGTATTATTGACATTGTCATTTGATATTTATTGTTGCAAACGTTGCAAAACAAACTATCTAGTAATAGTTAAGAATCCTACCATTTTACAGAAAATCCTTTGATTGGAAAACTTCACTGAATCCTGATCGAGGACACTGAGCCAACTGTGTTCGCAGTCTGCGAACACCGAGTCTTATTTAAAAGCTCAAAAAATATTAATATTCGGTCGAGTTCTATTGGTTGCTACGTCAGACCCTGCTCGCAGGCGTTGTCAACCTTTTAGTTGTCAGTGTTTACTAAATATACTATGTTACTCAACTAATACGGGTCCCGAAAAATGTGAATTTTGAAAATTGGGAATATTCCTCGTTAGAATTTGCTTGGGTCATAAAATAAGCGAAAATTACAAGATGTTATTCAAAATATAATAAAATCATGGGTACCTACCTACTTCCAAGAATACCGTGCATCACTATGATGCAAATAAATCATATTTATAATATATTCGGTATGGATAATATTTCACATCTAATTATAGTAAAAAATAAATATATGTTTCCAATACCTAATAATTTATTATATATGGTATGTTGTTTATTTTATTAGTAAGTTTAAAATCACCTTCAAAATTTTCTATTCATTTTATATCACAGAATTATTTTGTCCCCCGCAGCGAGTAAAACAAATAAAGACAAAATTGATTTTTGATTATCTCCGTATTTTATATTTTTATTTAAATTTGAAATCTTTATATTTTCTTTGGAAGATGAAGTTTTAATCGGTGGGTTTCAAATTCGCGGGGTACAAATTTCAAAACAATAGATTACCGGTTATCAACAAAGAAACATATGGTTCAGAGTATTTATAAGATCACCATAACAAATCATACAAATATACGCTCATTATATAGTAGACATAAAATACAAATTCGTTTGCATGTCATAATAGTTTCTTATATCGCTTTGTATGTATTAATAACATATTAAACACTTTCGTAAAATATATTATTTATTAGAACCACAGACTATCAAATATTATATATATATAGACATGAACTAACACGCAAATTCCTTGTTCCAACATTTTCAATTTGGTGTCACCCACGTGATCACTTTGGTACCACTAACGCAATCAAATAGCTCCGCGACTTTTTTTAAATATATGACTCGATTGGAACGAAAATTTAAACGCTGACAATATAAACTGCATTAATATAAAAAATATATCTTGAAAGATTTAATTTTCGAAGAGTAAATACTTTTATTGTTAAATATGAATTAAAAGATATACATATAAAATCAATTTAATCGAAAAATATTGTTGTTGCGCCACCGGGATTCGAACCTGGATCTCTTTCCTAACCGGAGAAGGTGCATTATCCAACTATGCTACAGCGACAATATTTTTAGCGACAATTTTTGAACCTATATGTTACCTTTTTGATATTAATATATTTAATCGTTCTATTTTTTAAAAGAGCCATCTACATCATATTTAAAATATCACAGACCGTCTGTTCTGAATAATTACAACTTCACAATAAGAATGTGTTCTCCTAATACTTTTATTGTTGCATAAATGTGTCAGAAACTATCGGATTTATATTTTCACAAATAATGTGTGTAGAATGCCCTTCGTCCCGCAACTAATGTTCCAAACCTCTCTCCTACATGTACACTTTATTTCGTATCTATTCATTTACTGGTCTGTGATTAGAACCTCTCATGTAATTTGTTAATTTTATCGATTTAATATTAAATATCTTAACGAATGAAGTATAATTGAAATAATAGTGTGAGTTTAAGAAGTAACTGATAGGTGCAACGCGGACCTTATTAGATAATAAACTATACAACCAAAGTCCACCGAAAATCAAATAAACTATCCAAGATAATTTAAACTTTCTTCGATGCTAAATACGAAGCTTCGCTATTTAATAAGAAACCAAATTAGAAAATCTGTACCTACTCTATTCCCGATTGTGCTGGTCTCCGGAGTTCGCCTGCAGCCTCTCTGATATCCTGGTACATGGCACCAAGATAGCAACGGGCAGGGGCTCGTCTCTTCACAGTTCCAAGGCGAGCGGCCAGATAATCTGCACAGCATTCCATTCGAATCGCGAATCACTATATTATGAATATTTATTCTAAAAACCTGTAATATCACAATATCAAAACAAAACATTCTGCGAGGATGTCTCTTGTGACCGACAGCAGTGACATTCTGTTTGTTGCCACCTGATAAATACTTTATCATGTATTATAATAAGCAGTGGTGTAACTATGGCAATGTTACGCATTGGGGATCACGGCAGTTAGATAGGGGCCCAAAACTTTCGTACCCTATAATACATTCGGTAACAATTTACAATATGTTTGATGCTTTTGCGTGTTTCGATACTTTCTCAGCGTTAATATTTTTCAATCTACAATAGCAAGAAATGGAATCAAAAAATAATTTCTATAATGATGTGAAAATGTTTTTCATATTTACAATAGTGCCTCGATAACGTCGGGTTAGGGACCAGACCACAGTTGCAAGATGAAAATTGCTGTAAAGGCAAGTAAATTTTTGTTTTAGTTAGGGGTGCATACAAATGGTTTAAAAAACTTTTTTTTTCTTCTTCAAAGTGTAAATATTATAGACGATAAGAGACCAATTTTGTTCTTTTTATTTAATGGATCTTTTTTCAATTCTGCTTTGGGGTACTTTTTTTTTTTAGTTACGCCACTGATAATGTGGCTGAAATATTTTCGTATCGCGTGATCAGCATTAGCACGGGTCTGAGGACAACGGACAGGCCTCAGAGGCTTCGCGCCACGGCACAGCGGACTAATTACCTTGTTTTCTAGTATATTCCAATGGATAATAATTAAATGCACTGTAAATTTATAAGTAAAAATATTTTTATTTTAAAATATTGACATTTAAAGTGATCATTCAAACATATAATAAGACATTCAAATGTTGAATAATTTAATCGTATATGTATAATTGCGCTACGCTGATGCGAGTAACGTGCTAGCGTATGATGCTGCACATTTAGCTAAGATACAAACAGGTCGGTCGCTCTCTCTTGGCCGGCGTGGGTTATTTAAAAGTAGGCTTTCAAATCATCGCAGACAAGCGCCGCGTGTGTCATCGGAGCGATAAATTACGTTATTATGTTAATCATTTTAAGAATATGTCTATTTGAATTAATTGTAAATAATCGTATTATTTAAAAGCCGGCGGCCAACAATGTAACTTGGAACTGACGAAAGTGTTTTCGTCTATGAAAGAAGCTTCAAAAGTATCAGAAGCATCAAAAGTAAGGAAAAAATCTATGGGTACTTACAGATAATTGTCGAGATAAACGCACCATTCGAATCTCGTGGACGGGCAGCGCCTAAACGGTCAACCAATTAGCGGGTGCTCCCGCAGAGTAATAAATGCCGCCTGACGTCAGAATTTCAGTATTTAACTTGTGAACGCGCCGCAATTTTCAAAATTTCATGGCCGCTATCGAACCTGAATAATTTTATTCCCTATGTATTTTTTGCATTTTGCCAAATCGACTAACCTAAAGATTTATTATCTTATTTATTTACTAGTGTTCAAAACCCGTTCGAGGACGGGCAGGGAAGAGGAATGTATGACGGTTTCGGTATAAAAATGTAGTGATTTAAATATATAAAACGGCATTGAAATATCTGTTGTTTTCGATTTAAAAAATGTATATTCACCTACAATTAAATTACGTATCAAAGGAATTTTACACTTCACTCCAATATATTGTAGCAGTTACATTTAAAATACCCTTACAAGTGACACACATAAGGCTAAGTATGCCAAAATAGCAAAGTTTGATTGTGTAAAAATTATGAGAAAACAATTGAATTAAAAGTTATAAAAATAATAAATTGGAGGTTGTTGACTTTGCAACAAATATGCTCTTAGGCAGATGTCCGTATTCCGATGATATCAAAATACATTAAACGCATTATATTATAAATACAATAAGTTATTTTCAAATATAATCAGCATTTCAATACCTTTGTAATAGGATACTTGCATTTCAATAATTAAATTAAATGTATATAATATTTCCTTTCACTCAATTCGTCCTACAGTCAACCTTTGATAAATTTTAACATAGATACCTTTCATCGAAAGCTCCCTCAGCTAGTTAAAAATGGAACAATAAGCGTGTTTGAAATGGCGGTAAAACATTTCGAAACATAATATATTAAAACGTGTTTTATAATTTTTACAAATTTTCGAACTTTGCGCCTTGATGTCTACAATATGTATAGCACCGGCGTAAACTTGAAAATTAACTCCAGGCGCTTAGCAACCTACTACAGAATTATTCTCAAATACAGCAAAACTGAATCTTAGTATACACGAACGACTCTCAAAGACATGACTTCGACATGTCCTGCATTTCTTTGGACGTGTAGCCAGAAGAGACAGCAACAACATGGAGAGGCTTCTGGTGACCGGTAAGGTCGGAGAAGAAGAAGACGATCCCCATGGACGGACCAAGTGAAAAGTGACATAAGCTTGCCCATGATAGATGCGTTTCGCTGAGTGATATGGAGGAGAATAGTCGCTGCAACCGGAAGAATATCTCGTGTGGGTCCCGTCCCGCAACTGGAGGAAGCGACGAGGGAGATGATTATCAAACACCGCCGACCAATCCCGGTGCTTGATTATTATATATCATTAAACCTTTCATCCATTTTGACGAATTCAGATTAAATATTATTGGAACCAATTTAACCACCATAGCGATAGAAATAGAGACAGTTGACAGATGATTAGGCTATAATAACAGGCTCATTTAACCTTTCCCATACGGTGCTAAAATAATAACGCGTGTTCCGGTGTTGTAAACTCAGTGTACATGGAGACTTGCGATTTTTAAGTCGGATAAATATGAATATTTTACATTTATTACTTATATATATACGAGTATCAACTATTATTTGAATTACGTACTTGAATTCTTAGTACGTCTTTAGTGTACACCTCGTAATGTGAAGGTCCAAGAAATAGACTTTGTAACAATTAATCTTTTATTACAATAAGCTACAATTTAGTACAAGGTATATCACTAGTATAGGTCAAACTATTAAGCCGATGAACCGCAGATAAAAGAGACGCGCGCACTCCTGCGCGCCGTGTTTATAGCCACACATACACGCACCGGCGGTGCGGCACACATACACACACACACCATCCCATCATATATCAATTATTGTGAAAAAGTGCCTTGGCATATTTTTTCTCATTTGGTCATACGGAATGACAGTACAGAGACTCAAAGTACAATAACTCGGCCAGCGTACGCTCTCACTCTGCCACTAATACCAGCAGTCCACTCTCCCGAGCTTTATTATATTATGTGTAATAATGTATATTAAACAACAAGATCATCATTGGACGAACTGTCATCACTAAAATAGCGGGATATTGAATGATTAATTGTCGTGTACTGCAACTTTCAAAGTATCAATGTGTCAGATGACTTTTGGAACAGCTGTGAAAAGTCCGCCATATTTAACTATCGATTCTCGTTTTTACTATCGGATATCGCAGAGTAAAATGAGTTTACCACGGGATGTACTTTCGAGAAGTAAATATTTTTTTACTAACGATCAAACAACCCGTTTTCGTAATTTTTTTTACTTTAGTAACTTTTTTAATTATAGTAAAAAGTTACTACTGATCATACAACCGGCCCTCAGTGGTAACCGGTTAATCATTGGGACACGGATAATTACCACCGCGATTTTGGTTCTCTTCTCTCCTGATACTCTTCTGTCCTGGCATACAGTTCTCGCCTCATCCACATTCATACGTCTTCTCATACAAGCTCGACGATTATTGAGACTTCTAACAGGACTGTCCTCCAGTATCTGGTTTATCTGGTCGTGCCAACCCTTCCGCGAACGTCTTCTATTTCTGGTGTCAACAACACTTGCGCCAAATATTTCTTAAATAAAAGAATCAAAAAATCAATTTTTTCGTTAATTTTAATCTTAGCTCTGTGGTTTAAAAAATGTATTTGTATTTTTAAAATATTCTAATTAAATGTCATTCATAGTTTTCAATTCAACGATTCTCATAAATGTCATGTACCAACGAATGGAATTCATCAGTAGTGAAAATCTGCCCCCAGGGCCTAGCGTATAACACTCGACGACAAATAACGGTTGCAACTTGTCCGTTTACAAAATCGACAGTAGATTTATTGCACATTTTTTGTAAATAATTGACTTTCTGATTGACTATTACTTTAATGACATATGTTTAATAATATATTATTTTAAGTAAATAAATACAAACCTGCTCGACGCGCAGACACGAACAAATTTGAAAAATATTAAAATTTATTTAAAAATGAGCGACGTGAAAAATTGTCTGGCAAATTTTATTCATTTATGTATTATGTACGCCTTTTTGCAGTACATAATGCATATATGTACATATGTTAATGTTTTCATATTCGTGGGGTTGACGGGTTTTATGCAAAGTTATAAATATCAAAGTTAAGAGGGTTAAACAGTGATTAAGTTATATATAATGTGATACCAGGGGTTGGGCCGTTCTAAGATGTTGTGTCTGTATTTTAGAATCTGATTGGTGTGTAATTTCATTATATATATATTTAAAATTTTTGAAAGAAAGCAAATACGTTGTGTCTTGACATTATAATTAAATAATATAATGTTTATTAGGAGAACACATTCTTATTGTGAAGTTGTAATTATTCAGAACAGACGGTCTGTGATATTTTAAATATGAATTAAATATATTAATTAGAAAGATATACATATAAAATCAATTTTATCGAAAAATATTGTTGTTGCGCCACCGGGATTCGAACCTGGATCTCTTTCCTAACTGGGGAAGGTGCGTTATCCAACTATGCTACACCGACAATATTTTTAGCGACAATTTTCGAACCTATATGTTACCTTTTTGATATTAATACATTTAATCGTTCCATTATTTTAAAGAGCCATCTACCTTATTTTTATAATAGGAATTGTGCATAGTTAGATTATGCACCTTCCCCGGTTAGGAAAAAGATCCAGGTTCGAATCCCGGTGGCGCAACAACAATATTTTTCGATAAAATTGATTTTATATGTATATCTTTCTAATTAATGTATTTAATTCATATTTAAAATATAATGTTTAGTTTGAACCCCTTTATTATGTACATATACTAAAGTTAACTAGTTTCAGTTGGACCCAACCTTCTTTAGGACGATATAGAACATAGACTAACTAACTTTTTCTTGATAATTAATGATTAATTTAGAAATTCATTTCAAACATCTCATTGATCTGCTTGTAAATTGACGTACGTCTCCTAGAGGCTGTCCTTTTTATGGACTTTTTATGGACTTTATATGGACATTTTATGGTCTAGGTTTCTTGATCGATTTATAGATTTCTTAATCTGTCGCATCAACGAAAATGACATTGTCGTACATATCAATTTAATTTTCCATATTTTTATCCTGCTAGATCATTGCACTGATAAAACTTAAATTTACATTTTGAAAATGATCAAATTAAGAAATATTCGTTTTTAAAAACATTATAATTATAAATTCAAAATCAAAAGGTTACATGGTCAGTTTTGATACTTCGTACTTTAAAGGAAATTGACACTCCACTCCGATGTACCTAATGTATCAGTTGCCTTTCAAATTTTCCTACAAAGTTAACCACAAAGCTGAACATTTATTTATTTATATTCAACGTATTGTGCTCTAGGAAACATCACACAAGACATCCTCTGACATTTACATCAAACTGAGCTTCAATATTTTGAATATAATATAAATTTGAATATAACTTTTTCGATTTTTTCGGCGAAGTTTGGTTCATCGTCTATAAGGCAAAAAAACCCACTTTTCTTTGTATTCTAATTAACAATTGTTGTTACAAAAATGATACAAGTCCTATTAATGTAATATGGAGGGATTTGGAAGAAGGATTTCTGAGATGCGGTGAATACGGGAGGTTTGAGGCCCCCGATCCATCCATCATGAACCCATCCCCTGGTTGGAAGCAGTGGGAGAATCTCGGCTGGTAGCTGTGCGGACTGGCGCGGGAGAAATGGATCATGTAATAATCTGGACGTCTCTCGATGGCGAGAAATAATTTTGGCGCGGCGGCCACGTCATTCATTCAACATTCAAGTAACCTCTGAACCTTGTAATAACCATAAGAATAGTATCAAATTCATGACAAACTAGTGTCCTCGCCTGGAGGAAAAAACAATGACAAGTGAAGAAGATAGAAAGGGTATTTGTTGCAAGTGTTCCATTTGTTTAAGACCATTTCCATTCATCCGAGACAGCCACACTGACACATTACACTAGAGACACCCACAGACTGAGCCTAGCCGGTGGTGTCTCATCCACCGGGGCCAGTGCATTATGTAACAATATTTTAAAGAGAATTTTGATATAAAAATGACATTTTTTATCTAAATATTAGATGATACATTGTTGTTTCTAAGCCAGGATGTGTATATATATATATATACTTGTGGCCATACTAATATATTATACATATATTAGTATGTTTTATTTTTGTCTACCTACTCCACCGGACCCGAGAAATTTACCCATTTTAATACGATTATTGAATGTGTTGAGATGGGTATCTAACGAGGCGAGGTCCGCGCCCAGGGCGGTGGGTGCGGAACTCGGATAAGCTGGACCATGGACGCGTTATTAAACTAAATATCTTATATGAGATACAACGGAACCTCTATATTCATCTGGTTCGATATTGATAACAAACAAATGTTACCATAATCGTTAATATTTGTCCTTGTTATGCTGTCTAACTGGGCCAAATCGAAGAATATGGTCGAAAAGTGTCACCAAAATATTGCCATAGTCAAACAAAATATAAATGGATTCAATGGTAATGTGATTGACTATTTCATGAAGGTTTTAAAATACAGACAGAACCAGGCAACACTGGGCGAGTCCTTTGTTAAATGGAGTGCTACTGAATCATCGGCAAACGAAAACCACCACCAGAATTAGCAGTTATTCATTTGTGTACTATTTTTGGGGGCTGGGAATGAATTAATTGAATTTCAGAATTGTTATGGGTTAAAAACTGTTTCTATATTCGTCAGGCTCTCAGGAACGTATTAACGACAAATACAGAAGTTTCATTGTATTGTACAACTGACAACAAAACAACCAGCATTAAAAATGCACAATTATAAATTACTAAAGTTATTGTATAATTGATAGTAGTAATTAACAACTGTACAACAGTTTATGGCACATTTTTATTACGATATTGAAAACTGTTTAAACTTTTACGTTTATACAAATTCAACAGAGAAATTTACAAAATAAATGCATTGCAATTCATTAAGATGTGCCAAAATTCTACTTTAAGGGGTGGGAAAGGGGGATCGGGGGTGGTTGATTAAAATCTCATGTAGTCAGTGACCTTCCACGGACACTCTTGAAAGATTAAGTTCTGTTGACGCAAAAGTTTGGTATTATTTTTCAAGTTAATGTAATGCCGTAGTGTTGTTTTATTGAATACGTATTGATTTATCAATTTGTATTAAGTTTGTGTTAATTGTAAGCTAAAGAAAATGTAGTCAAGTAAAAAAAATGAACATTTCTGACATATCCTTTTGTTTGAGTTTAACCGAAGAGATAAGACCTGAATTGAATACTACTACTAATTCTACTGTGAATTGTTCATTACAAAAATTAACATTACAAAAACAGCTATTCAAGAGCTCGGTTGGGAGGTAATACCACATGTGTCCTTTTCTCCTGATCTTGCTCCATCAGATATTAAATTTGTCCTTCTCTCTATCCAACAATCTTGGAGAAAGCTCCTTTAATAACGACGCTGCTCTTCAAAATTGGCTTGTCAGCTTCATTACCGGATTTCTTCAAGCGCCGAATTGAAATACTGCTAAAACGTAAGAAGTCAATAGTAAATAATGCAGGAGAATTGATTTGTCTAAGTATTTTTTATATTTAAAAAAATAATTTATGAAAACTCTACGAACTAATACATCAGCTCAATAAAATACTTTTGTACATATACAATATAATTAAGGTTTTAATAATTATTTTGATTGAAATTTTTGGCCTTATCCCAGTTTATTTTCGGACCCGCGGAATCAGAAGTGTAGAAATAAGTGTTTGGATACCTGAGGTGCTAAAACCAACACCACCCACCCTCCTTCCCCGGCCCCGCGCCCCTCGGCCGAGATGATTGAAGGCTATACACCCTCTCCGAGGGAAGGAAGGATACTTAATCAATTTTGTATTATTGCATGGACTCTAACAAGATAAATTTAGCAACCCTAGATGTATTTGAAAAAAGTATCCTTAAGAGAATTTGAATCAGTCAGGGCTGACGATGTGGTGTATCTTTTATCTGGCGTAAGACACGTGTTTTTTTATTCTACTCGTTTAATCGATTTGAAACGCGTTTCGCCTTGCAAGGGCATTATCAATCTAACAATTTAACTCAACAACTTGAATTTGGTTGAATTGAATAATTGGAAGTATTCAAAATGTATGGAAATCCTCAGAATTCCAAACAATAATGTTATCCCTTTTTATTTCACTCAAATAAAATTGTATAGCTGTCCCTCATTATGGTTATAAATACAAGTTGTTGAGCTAAATTGTTAGATTATGGAGTTGTACAAACATACCTCGGAAACAGTAAAACTGTCTATAACAATGTATTGTTCAATCGTATGAGTTTCCATACTTCAGTATTATGTGCGCCATGTTGCCGAATCATAGCATATTGTTCAGCACTTGTGGCTCCATGTTGGAGAAGGGATAAAAGGATCCCATTCAGGCGGTTTAGATCACCAACAGGCACTCGCAGATCTTTCGTCAACAGTTCATTACAAAAATGCGATAGATGGAGTCAAATGACGTCAGATATTTATCCGCTGTAGTCTCAATAGCTCGTCTGACCAAGGCACGACGGCGGCTCTGAGAAACACAAATCATACATGTATTTTAAAAAAAATACCAAATGTAAACGTGCCCAACAAGATATTATATTATAAAACAATAAAAATTAGAATATTAAACTAGCAATATTTGTTATTAAGGAGAACACATTCTTATTGTGAAGTTGTAATTATTCAGAACAGACGGTCAGGTTCGATTTGATTTTATATGTATATATTTATAATTAATACATTAAATTAGTATTTGGCAATATTTGAATATGTCCAACACACGATTACTGGATTTTTACCTACAAAAACACTGTTATAAAATAAATAAATAAATATCAGACATCTCATATAGAGACAAAGCTATTTTTTATTATATTTAATGGAAAATATATGAAATTTCGCGTCCACATACTAACATATATACAACTTTTAAAAATTTGATAAAAATGGAGATTGAGGGGCGACAATTGGTGAACGTTATATAAAGTGATCACTCAAGCCAGCTGAACAGCTGACAGGTCGGAAGCCCCGTACCTCCGTACTTAATAGCTCGAGGTGAACACGATCATGCAATGCTTCGATAAATTATCAGAAAACTTCCACAAATCTTGCTCCCATCCTTCTCAAGAGAATCCTCTCATCCGGAACCTCGGCTCGTACGAGCACAACATCAGCTTAATGCCTTTCAGATACAAACATAGATTGCCCAGGCACTATTTCCTGCGACGAAGTAACGCGCTCGATCCTCCGGACTGAGATGCACACAGAAGCGGACAGCGTCGAGAGAACTCTCCAATTTATGATCTGTAAAAACAATATATTTTTAAGTTTAGTAGTATTTATTTTAGTTTAAATATATAAGGATTGTGCTAGAATAAGGCGGCACTGTACATAAAGTGTCACGCCTAATTAATTTGAAATACTTAACATCCAGTAAATTGTTTAGAGGGTTTTTTATCAGTAATTTTTTACCCTTCCAATTCATGTATTAATATAAAACACATATGATGTTTATAATAATAAGGTAGTTAGAAAAAGTGTCAAAGTGATTAGCGCTGATGCACTTGTAGTAGTAGATTAGGCGGTCTAGCCGCATGTAGAGTACTCAGAGTATCGTAGACTCTAAGGAATTGGAAAAAAAAAAATTGAGATATCTGATAATTGTTTAGAGTATGAAACGTTCATAATACAGAATGGAGCACGAACTTCAGGACGATGGTGATGATGGGCGAGTATCTTTCCACCGTCATTTCGCGTGAGCTCTGCTTTAACCGGAGGCTGAGCTCGGGCGGCATATTTGATTTCAGAAGAGTGCCGAATCTGCGCGGGGCGGGAGGCGGGGAGGGGGGGTGGGAGGCCGTGTCCTGTAATTTGGTACAAAAAAGAGATCCCCGCACCTGCCACCAAATTGGGAAAGGATGCTGTGAAGAGATCACACATTTTTTCATACTCGTAGATTAAAACACAAACCGGTAATTATTGCTGGTTTGATAAGTGGACGCTCTCGTTGGAAAAAATGAAAGGTGTGGTGTTATTACGTGAAACAGAATAAATATTTACACATGTGGCTGCTATATACTTATGGCCGCATCCACCGCGGTCAGATATATATACGAGATCGAACTATTAAAAAATAATTTTATCTTAGAACAGTGCTTCTACAACGGTGTGCCGCAAGTGTCATCACAATTAAGGAAATGACATCTTAAATGGTCCGGTGATCGGGGACGGTGATCTCTCTGAGTCGTCGATCTCTGGGACAGTAAGAATTAAATTTATTTATTGAAATTTGTTAGAATTAGAATAACGCATCCAGTAAGTGAGTATGTAATATCTCAATCATAAAAAAAACTATGTATTCTATTGTATCTTAATGTCATAGTGAGACAATCTGTCTATTAAAAATAAAATAATAACATACTTAACGTCACAATCCACACCCACGACAGCAGCAACAGTCTACAGGTGTGCTTACTAGCTAAGCGCAATTAAGCGATCATTGTTTGAGCTTATCTCGGCAGTCGGTCTTATCAATTTCTGCAATCTTTTGAAGTATCACACTTTAATTCGATTCTTGCAAATTTTTAATGCACTTTTTTTTTTCCTTATTTTCTGCGTCCGTCCCGCCACCGTGCTTTACCACCGAATGCCGCGAAACGTGTCGCTGAATGAATTGAAAACTTTGTCAATCGTACGAGTGAGTCGCACTTTGTTTACAGGGAGTGTCATGTCTTGTTTTTATTGTGTCGATGCTTGGCGTGCCAGGGGAGTTTGAAAAACACTGCCTTAGAGGATCTTGAATCAAAGCTGAGCCCAAAACCGATTCATAGTTGTAGTGTTGTCGCAAATGAATAAATCACAAGATTACGCTGTTTCATTTATTATGATGTTATTTAATTGGTTTAATGTCTGTGGATTGGTGTTCGAGTGACAGGCGCGTGCGCGTTCGGGTCAAACTTGTGTGTGTGTGTGTGTGTGCAGTGAGCATAAATACGCCTGTCATGGGACCATGTATAAAAAGTACCGGCAGTCGAGCTCGGCCTCCTTTCGCTCCGCGTCACTCTCCGATGAAAATAATTAGTAATATTGTCAGTCGGGAATAAGTACTGTAAATAGTCACATTGTACAAACATCGTATTATTCTCGTCACCACGTCCAAGCCCAACAAAGATATCATCAGAACCGACAAGTCGTTACAAATTGGCGCAGGCGGTGTAGGGTTTTATCAGAAGATAAAAATACAACACTTGGATACATATTTTAACATAGAAATTGTTTTATCGGAGGTTCCCGCCACAATGTTAAACATAGAACGATAGAAATAGCACTAACAAATTTCGGAACATTTCATAGGATACTAACATCTTAATAAAAATGCAGACAATTATGATTTCAACAAAAATGTGTTTCTCTTTTAAAAATAAACAACGCTTGTAAAATAGCATTAGAAAATTTTGTATCAATTTAGAGATATTTTAATATCCGGCAGTCCGCACTCTTCCACATTCCTAGAAGTAGAACATCTTACAGACTAAATTCATTCATTCACCGGCCATAATGAGAAATTTACAGAAATTGATTTTTTCAACATTAGCCTTACTGCGCTTAAAGAGTTCTTTTTATGAACCACCACAATTTCAATTTTAACCAATCTTTCTCCCTATAAACACATCTTGCTCTCCCTTTACCACAACAATAGTTGCAACCTCCCCAATCTTTCTTCTATTTCTTTATCTTCTGCTATATTATGTATCAAAACATTTCTGTGGATTATGATATTAGTTCAACTATGGTTATTTACACTGTCAAAACCCTTAAAATTAAATAATATGTAATATATAAGAAAGTTGTTATGGGTATTGATTATCTTTGTAGATACCAACAAGGAAGAAATATATATGTAGGAAAAAAGATTTTACGCAGGGTAGTATGACGCATGAACCTGAGATACGTTTTTTTAAGAAGCATTATAGAATGCGTAAAAATTATCTTAACTCTCCTTTTATTTCCTTTTTTTAAAATACACAGTTTTTATAATAAAATGTAAGTTTATAATAGTTTATTTTCCAAGTTGAAGAGTTATAAACTTGAAAAAATCGGGATTAAATTGTTGAACATCTCTTAAGTCCGCCTTAAATTCCGTACATTGCATGTAGGTACTAGTAAGTATTATACATACGGCCGTGAGGGATGTGCATATTATTAACCTTTATCATACCATGACATAAAATACCCGAACGCAGCCATGCTGTCAACTCGTGTTACCGTAAATAACAGTCAGAAAATATGTTTTCATTAGCTTAAATGGCTTTAATGGCACGAATTTACTCTAAATATTGAACATTCAATTTTGAAAAAATGATGAATAACATAATTAAGAGCATTCATTAAGTCGTATACAACGTGTCCTTCCTTCTTATCTCTCTTCATTTAATTAGTGAGAAAGAGACAATTATATTTGTATGTGTGTTGTTGTTTTCACTGTGAAAATAGTGTGCGACCTCTGTCTTTTATGACGCAAATTGTATTTTTACCAACGGATTGAATGGAAAAAAATAATTATTTTTGTATGATTCCCTTTTCATAATTGGTTTTTCACTAGTCATTCCTAAGTGCTAATATTTTCTTTAGGATTATCTAAAATATGAATTTTATGTTGCATGTTTTCACCGAAATATTATAGGTTTAATTATGACGGTAGACCTGTGTTACAGCATGGTTCGGGAAGGGTTGAAACATGCCCCAACCCGGTGGCGTCGCGCCCGGGACACCGCCGCCGAGGGGAAGAGCAAATATTTATTTATCCACTGGCAACCCGTCATTGGGAAGATGGCGGCCGCGGGGACGCGAGCCCTCATTAAACGTCGTAAAATCTCGCGCCGAAACACACGTCAAGTAATTTACACCTCGGGGTGGTGCGAGCCAGCCCGCCAGGAATGGTCAATCAATTCGGTTTCCATTTTAAATAACACGCTGTCATTGGACACGCGAAAAAGGGTTTGTTTGATTATTTAAATCTCATTTAAAATGATTTAAATACATATAGTGCTGTCCCGGCGGTGGCACTAATCCGCAACGTTTCTACCAACAGATTAAAAATATAGAGCCACTGTAACTGCTGGCCAACCAACTAACTTAATTATACTACTGATATGTTTTCCTTAGATTTCGACATTCGACAAGCGCGCATCGGTGGTTTATTTGGACCGCTGGACTGGTCGAAGCACGGAATGTGATAAGAAAGACGCCTGTCGGTTACCGTCTTCGTAGCTTCCGAAAAGAGGGTGGCAACACTCACACACATTATTATAAACCAGGAAACCCAGTGGTGCCAATCGAAGTAACAAGGCGCGTAATCATACTATTTTCATATGTTTTTACCTATTTATATACAATGAACAATTCGTAATCTAAAAAAAATCATATTTTTTCAAATAAATATTATATTTAATTAATGGATACGGTGATGTTAAAAGTTTAAAACGACTGACTTTATTTCATTTGATAAAGATTCTTCTAATCGTATTTATTTCCCATCTAATAAATTAAAATTTATGGCCTCTGATAGGTCGAAATTAATAACGCTGTCGGGAGCGTATACACTCATACATATGTATGTAAACACATAAATAAAAAATATTAATACATCACCAAAAAAAAAGGGTGTAGGGTAGATTTTTAATAATAATTAATCTTTCATTCAAATATATTGTACTAACAAAATACATTTTTTTATCGCAGAATATGTTTATTATGAAAGTTAGTTTTTAATTTTGTAGACTTATTTTTATCTTGTGTTTATTTGCACCTTTACCTTGATCAGTCAGTACTCTGCCATCTTAACTACTCTCCTAATGGAGTGTGTCAGGTATACAATGCTGATTTTACGTGTGAGAATTTAATGTATCGGTACAATTTATCGTTTACGCATTGTTAAATTTACATTTAAAAAATAATTATTCCTTTTTTTTTTTTTTTAGGAGAACACATTCTTAAATTTAATAAAAATGAATTGATAATTCTGGCGTCTGCTGTCAGTTTACTCAAAGGTATTTGAGATTCTGTAAAAATAAGGTAGATGGCTCTTGTCAAATGATGGAACGATTAAATGTATTAATATCAAAAAGGTAACATATAGGGTCGAAAATTGTCGCTAAAGATAATGTCGCTGTAGCTTAGTTGGATAAAGCACCTTCCCCGGTTAGGAAAGAGATCCAGGTTCGAATCCCGGTGGCGCAACAACAATATTTTTCGACAAAATTGATTTTATATGTATATCTTTATAATTAATATATTTAATTCATATTTATAATTATTCCTGTTAAACTACGCTGGAGACTGGTTCGGATCTCTGCTAGGAAGATTTTAATACGATTCGATGTATTTAACCGTGTTTATAAATATTTTATTCGAATCAAATAAACATTTTGTATGCAGGCGTGACAATGATACATTTATCCGAGACACGTGACGCATTTTTTCTCGCCCGCGTGATGTGCAATTATTTTTAGAAAAATTATTACAAAAATGTCAAAATCAATTCGCCGATAAAAACTACTTTCAATTTTCATTTCAAGTAATCAGCGCATAACGATTGCGAAATAGAAGAGCTGCCATTTCTACAATTTACAAAATATACTAATAACCGATATTGTGTAAAATCGATTCTGGTCTGTCACACTCGGTTGATCTTTTTCATAACACCACTTTTCCCAGATCACTCTTGCTGGGTTCATAGAACGTTTTGATATTTGCATTTGTCAATTTGCGAATTGAGTCATTAATATCGCATAATGTTGGAAGTCTAGTCTAAACTCAAAGGAAAGAAAATTATACCATCGATGTATTTTAGTATATAACGAAAATGAAAGCGTACCTACACATCAAATTAACCCATCCGAGAGTGCCGCCACTCTACTCTCAAGAAGGCGCCCCCGTACTAAACGCCATAAACCCCTTGGAGAGAACATTCCCTGGACCAGCGACATCAAATATCTTGGTGTTACGTTGGATTCCAAACTCGCGCGGAGCAAACATATTCAAAATAAACTAAGCACTAACTTCTCGTGCACTCGGCGCAATGTACCCATTACTTGGCAAGAAAAGCAAACTTGCCTCAGACAGCAAGCTCCTCCTATACAGGGCCATCCTTAGGCCTCAACTCCTGTACGCAGCCGCCGTCTGGAGCCACGCAATCAAAACTACAGACCTTCCAAAATAAGGTCATCAGACTAGCTCTGAAAGCCCCACAACTGCACCACGACGCCGGCATACTCCCCGGAGTACATTAAACAAACCTCCAAGCGTTTCTATGCGGAACTCCTCAAGCACCGAAACCGCATGATCAATTCACTCTCGAATTACGATAAAAACGTCCCAAGACAGTCCTCGCCTAGAGGCCATTAAGCAGGAATCATGCGCTCGGTTAGAAATGTTTTAAAAATTTTCTACAGCAGAATAATAATAAAAACGCTAAAAGTAAAATTGATCAGGCCATTATGGCAAACGATATGATGTAGGGGCAAGGGGTCCAGCGGACCCGGAACCCCGTCCCAAAAGCTACACATCAAGCTTTCACTACTTACAGCTACATTATTATTTGATGACGCTCCTTTCTGTCAAGGCTGCCGACTGCGACGGTCCGCACAACTTCACAATAATTATTAAATGTTATTGTTTTATGACTGGTTCGTCCTTTTACTATTTAGCGGGCCGCGTAAGTTTTCCGAGCAACAAGGCAATATGTCCTTCGTATTTCGCCATTTTATTGACTCATAAAAACGACTCTCGAGAGTCGGCTGTTGGCCGACAAAGACGCCAGTGTGGGAGATTTCATTTTCTTGCGACCTTCGAACGGATGTTTGAACGTCTTTCAATTTCGCTCTATCCGAGTTTGAAAGGGATTTTATGATCACGTGAGGTCACTTCATACTGTAACTGACAACGTTCAGGTGTCATCAACCGATTGTTTTATTACCTACGTAAAAAATTTAATTGAAAAAATAATATACATACATACGCGGTCATTTATTATTTTCCTCAAAACGGGATGTCTACTAATTTTTAGCGTTCTCAGAGCGGGACATCTACTCCATGGGCTACGCTGAATTACATCTGACGTCCGATGGAGTACTGCTTTGCTTTATAAACTGATACTCAGTTTTTAAGTTAATATTAAAAGCGAACTTGTTTAGGCATTGTTAAAAGGAAGGGTTCACGTAGAAGAAATTAAAATCGACTACAATAACACACGTCGATAAAAACAAAACAATAATCAATTGTCAAGAAAGATGCGCGAGCTGTTTACGCGCACTCGCAACCGATATTGCGCATGCCGTCATCGCTGCGCTACTAGGCGCTACCGTCGGATTTTTTTTATTTTTAATTTTACACTACTCAATTAAATAATTAAATAACTAACCTAACCAATTAATTACTTAATTAAATATATCAATTAGAAAGATACACATATAAAATCAATTTTATCGAAAAATATTGTTGTTATTCCCGGTTAGGAAAGAGATCCAGGTTCGAATCCCGGTGGCGCAACAACAATATCTTTCTAATTAATATATTTAATTCATATTTAAAATATCACAGACCGTATGTTCTGAATAATTACAACTTCACAATAAGAGTGTGTTATCCTAACTTAATTAAATAACTAACCTAATCAAAAAAAAAAATCCTTCCACAATTTCGGCACATTGCCAGAAATAATACGGAGTATTAATGAAGAATCTATTAATCGCATATTATTAATATAACATTATCAATATGTATATATATTGCGCTTCCCCATCATAGTGTCATTGTGGCTGTAAAGTGCTTGGTTAAACGGCCAGGTCTGTGAGGCGCGATCAGGGGCAAGCTAGGTTAAGATTGATTAAGTGTTTTCTATTTTATATATTCAATAACAGTACGTAAATATATATACAATTTGAAATTAAGTATACATTGTTATTATTAGGAGTAAAAAAATATATACATTAGCGAAATTATACGAGACGGCTGGCAAGTGTATTGACATCTGGCATTTTTATTTATTTATCCGGTCTGTATGTGGTAAGAGAGATCTCTTACTATAGAATTAAGCAATTTCTCAGTCTCAATGTCAAAGCGACGCCAGATGTTAATGTTTGCGATCTAATATTTGTTCAAATCTACTGAGAAAAGCATTTATTCGATTCTGTCTTTATCTATCTATCCGCGATTCCTAGCTGTCATCTTTGTTCGTTTCGACAGCTAATAGTGCTTTTTAAAAAGGTGGAATTTTACATTAAATTTAATTTGTTCTTTTGGGTCCCGTGTCGTTCAGGAGCCGTTGGGGCGAACTGGTGATCATTGGAAATCTCAATGGACGAAAAGAGAAAGATTGATGACCAACGAAATGAACCGATTAAGACAGAGACTGAGTTCATTAAATGTAGTTTTAATTATGGCCCGGAATAGGTTATATCGAACACAGATCTGCAGTGATGATACTATTTGCAATCTAGCAATCTCCATATCTTTTTGTTTGGAATAAAACATGAAAAACTGATTGTAGCTTGTAGAACAATATATGTATTTATTATAATAAATGATAATCCCTATAATCTAGTTTAAAATGCAACATCTTCTTCTAAAAACGATACTGGCAGCCATTTAAATTTCAGTGTAGCGAAGACTGCCATTGGTCAAATTCTAATATAAATGGTGGCCGCAAAAAGCGACTTACATTGAAACTTACACCGATTTTGAATGAGTAGTTTACATTAAAAAGAGCTAAGTTTGATTGTTAATGAATTAATATAATGCATAAAACCTATAATATGAGAAGGCAACTGCATTAAAAGTTAGAAAAAAAAGAAGATATTCTATAATTATAATCTCATACGGGACGAAGACATCGATAACGGCCATGTATATTTTGATACACTAATAAAAATATACAAATGGTGACGATATCTGGGTGACAAGATCACTCTATTAAAAGTCTAAGAATTTAAGGTTTAAATCCGTTTAAAATAGTTTTTTTCCACTGAATTTTGATAGGACGGCGTTGGAACAATTAGTAGTACAATGTTTCTCAGTCAGGTTGTCAAAATATGGTTTATCATGTCGATGGTTTTGTATCTCTGAACACGGCGACACATCCATACCGTTCAACGCCATAAACACATTATCCTTTCGCAATATATTACTTTACGATTGTCTTCCATTAGTCGGCGTCCTTCATTTCTAGGACCCAGGATTCGTCTAGGCCTAGGATCTCCGAATGGCATCATTAAAACAATCCTTTCTATTCAGTAAAAACTAAAAACTCAGTGCGGATTCGGCCAAAGATGACTTCACGACATGCAGGTACTATGTTTATGTTGGAAACTTGGAAGACATTCTTCAGGGTATCAAATGCCGCTATGCATTTGTTTTTTAAAACAAACTCAAATACCTGGTGACAACAAAAAAATCAATTCTGACGTCTTTCGGCGTGTATTACTCAAAGGTTTTTGGGATCAATATGCACAATATAGATTAAAATTATTATTATTTATAAAGACTGCAGAATATGTGTTCCAAATTTGTCGAAAGCTTAACTGGTTGATGTGGCGAAACGCGAAACGCGAAAGACGATGCGCAAATTTATTTTTTCTGCAAGCCGCGTGAGACAGAGGTATTAAAAAGAAAAATTGAAAGATGCGTGAATAAAATAGGCGAGTGGATGGCACAGAATAGACTTGAATATTGAATCCATCCAAAACAGAATTACTATGGACAGCAACACCCAGAAGGCAAAACTTAATACAGGAATCAATGTCTACGAATGCTAAATCTGCAGTTAAGTTGTTGGGCGTGCACATTGATTCAGATCTTTCAATGAATACACAAAGACATGCTGCCATCAACTGAGACAGATTAAAAGTATTCGGAGACAGCTTCCTCTTGTGGCAGCCCGTCTACTTATAAATGCATTTGTGGTGTCACGTGTGGACTATTGTAACAGCATCTATGCTGGCCTACCAATGTTTCAGCTGGATAGATTACAATCTATTCTAAATGCGGCTGCACGGATTATATATGGAGTTTCAAAATTCTCTCATATAACATCCCTTTTACATCAGCTACATTGGCTCCGATTCCCTGAAAGAGTCGAATTTAAATTGTGCTGGTTGATGTACAAGGCGACACACAACACGGCGCCTCTGTATCTTCAAGAACTTTGTATCCCAGACAATTTGAATGGTAGACGTCAAACTCTCAGGTCAGCCTCTACTTCAGCTGCATGAAGGGTTGTAGAACCGATCAGCCGTTACCGGAAGTCTAAATTTAGTGAACGGGCATTCGCAGTGGCAGGCCCAAAAGCGTGGAACTCTTTGCCCTCCGTTATTAGAAACAGTGCATCAGAGACTTTATTTAAGAAGAGACTAAAAACGAACTTTTTCAAAAAATCATTTCCATAAGTGAAAATAATTTAAAAAAACATAGATAATTGTAGAACTATAAACAGTTGATGTGTAAAGCGCCCTTGAGGTGAAAGTTTTTACGAAAATGGCGTTATACAAATTATCCATTATTATTATTATTATTAAAGTTCCGAGTTCGTAACGGTAACAACGAAATATTTTTCGAAAGATAGATTTTTTCTGTATATCTTTATAATTGATTCATTTAATTTGTTTTAATTATCGCAGAACAATGTTATGAAATTGCAATTTCACAATTAATAAATTGAAACTTCTATAAAATTATACATATTCATCCACAGTAAAGAAATAGAATTATAATTTAATAATATAATAAGGAATATTATTATAGGTCATCAGTCATCAATTATTACTGCCCGCGGTAATACAGGCATCGCTTAGTAAAGTTGATGATCTAATATTTTGAGTAACATGTTGGTGCAGTGGTCGAGACGTTGGCCTAGCGATCTATTGTCGGGGGTTCGCGCCTCGTTCCAGGACACCGGCAAGTTAGTCCTATTTTCATAGCACGAGCGTTTAGCTTAGTTTGAAAATAGTAAGAATATTGATTAATTATTATTTTTACGAATGTCACACAAAGGGAAATTGATGCATGTTAATTTCTTTTGAAATGTGGACGTGAGGCCATTTTATCAAAATATTAAACAAAAAAGTTGGTCAAAAATTTGAACTGAAATATTTTTGATTATTGTTTAATACTTATATATAGATGTTATTTTTAGAATTGTAATTCTGTTCATAACGATTGTTATTCATAAGTCAAGATGTCAAATTATTTTTTAACAATAATTTTAAGATTTTGGTTATTAAGGGTGTTTAATTTAATTGGGAGAAGATCATGTTTAAGAAAAGCGCTATCCCGGAACAGGTTTTAAATCCTACAGTTATTTTTTTTAGATAAATTACTAACACGAATGATAGATCATACGTTGATCTGTGGTATTTGTTCGCATTTTTTTATAAATATTTATGTGCTTTCAATGAACATTTTTAAACGAAATAGAAATTAATTGTGATAAGATCTTTATTAAACAAAATGTGGATATTTAGTTTATAAGTAAATTGGATCTGAATCTGAGGTACACAAGTAGTGTAAATATAGGCATTTTGAATTATGGCCACTGTATTCTAGAGGACTAGCTTGAATAAGTAAGTATATTATTATTAGCAGAACACATTCTTATTGTGAAGTTGTAATTATTCAGAACATACGGTCTGTGATGTTTTAAATACTAATTCAATGTATTCATTATAAATATATACATATAAAATCAATTTTGTCGAAAAATATTGTTTTTGCGCTACCGGGATTCGATCCTGGATCTCTATTTCCAATCCGGGAAAGTACACTACCAATTATGTTACAGCGCCAGTATTTTTCATGACAAATTTTCGAACCTATATGTTACTTTTTTTCAAATTAATACATCCTCAAATTTGTTATGTTGAGATTATAAGTTAATTTTTTTACCTGTTCATATTATTTAATTTCTTTAAGTTTAGTATATCCTTCGTGTTTATGCTTTTAATAACATTCTGACGATAATCATATCAAATTAACATTTCTCTTACGGTGCTAAAATAAAAACGCGCGTTACGGTGCTGTAAACTCAGTACACATGTAGACTTTTGCGATTTTAAATCGGATAAATATGAATATTTTACATTCATTACTTATATTAATCATTAAAATAATATTTGACATATACATAGACATTTACATCAATTATTGTGTAATAGTGCTAAAAATGACAAAAAACATTATTCATCACAAACGACAAAACAAGACACATCTAACTCAACCGGCGCATGCTCTGCAACTAAGTGACGATCGGCATCCGGCACAACGCGCCCCGCGCACTGCGCCGTCAGCACCAATCCGCGCGTGCACATACACGTATTGACAAATTCACATCAGGTTCTTCGAGAAAACATTTTTTATTGTTGCGTATGGTAAATACTAATACATTGTAATTGTTTTATCCAATACATAAATATATTACGGAGGAATATCTAAAATATGAACTCTGTATTTAGTATATTTACAGAGATAGTCTCATAATTAGAGGCAATGTTAACTCAGTTTACATCATCGGAGAGGAAAGGTTAAGATAGCTCTACATTGACTAATATTTGTTTTTCTTTATTTAATAGAAATAAAGACAAAGTACCCGCCCGCAGAGCCTAGCAGCAATATTCTGCAATACTGTATATGATAGTGCAACATCTCACTACAGGATACTGGAAACTATACGTGATAAAAAGTCAGTTTCCTACCGGTGTTTTCAGTGAATTTATTTCTTGTTTCCATACTAGTGAATTTTTTTTTTTAACCTTAATAATAACGTATTGTGTCGCGCTAAACCAGTCGAAGGCTGTAACGACTCAATTCGTAACTGCGCTTTAAACCGTAGTAGACACATAAACCTTCATCATATTTATGGTTTTTCCGAGAAACTTCTAGCGGAGCCGGCACCGGTATAGTCCGAAGCGAATGGGCAGCAGGAGTTATTGGCTGAACGACGATTATAAAAATCCGTGCGTGCAGGGAATATTATCAGTAATATAGGTTTTGAAGCATGAAAAAAACAAATTAAGAACATATGTACAATTATTAGATACGCAACTATTTTATTAAGTACTTTATTGGTTTCCGTTAATACTGATTGATTTACTGATGAAATTATTGATGATAATATGAATAGAGTACAGTATTGAAAAGAAACAAGAGGTCGATGTGTCTTGACATGATTCTAATATCGTTAACATAAGTAACAATAATAAGAACACTAATAATAAATTTTGTCAAGCCATTATGGAAAACGTCATGATGAAGGGGCCAAGGGGTCTAGCGGACCCGGTACCCTATTTGACATGAGACCAAAGTCCAAAAAAAAAAGGGTAATTTTTATAGCTCCATTTTTGTAAAAAAAAAATCATCTCAAGAGCGCTTTACACATACAATATTTTTGTATTTAAAATTGTGATTTTGAACTTGTGGAACGATATGATTGTTTTTGAAAATGTGTGTTTTTAATATATTTTTATATAAAGTCTCTGATGCACTGTTCCTTAAGACAGAGGGCAAAAAGTTCCACGCTTTTGGGCCTGCCACCGCAAATGTCCGTTCACTAAACATAGACTTCTATAATAGCAACAGCTGGTCGGATCTATAAACCTTAGGGCCGGTTGTGTAATCAGCAGTGTCTTTTTACCATAGTAAAAAAAGTTACTAAAGTCAATGTTATCTATCTATAATTCTATCGTTAGTAAAAGAATATTTCCTTTTCGAAAGTACATTCCGTGGTAAACTCATTTTACTCTGCGATATCCGATAGTAAAAACGAGAATCGATAGTTAAATATGGCGGACATTTCACAGCTGTTCCAAAAGTCATCTGACGCATTGATACTTTGAAAGTTGCAGTATACGACAATTAATCATTCAATATCCCGCTATTTTAGTGATGAGAGTTCATCCGATGGTGATCTCGTTGATTAATATACATTATTACACATAATACGAAAAAATTGTATCACAAAAGTGAAAAAATATCATAGATAATAAAATAAAGCATATTTCATGATTATTTATCGCACCTATAGACATCTCCATCTATGCTTTGATAGTAGTAAATTTGTTGTACAAACAACCCGCAAAGGATTTTCACTACGGGTGTTAGTAAAATGTTACTACTGATCACAACAACCGGCTTTTACTGTGGCTGTGGCTCACCATATATTTCTCACTAATAATATGTGAATTTTATTATTCTCTGTTTATTTTATTATTGGAATTTAGTCTTCGATACTAGGGGAATTTATTGATAATCCTCGACATACACACCAAATGGTCAGCCTGCTCTCCAAGTACTTAAAATTAAATAGTACACGTTTAAATTAATGACTCGATACTATAATAATTTCGTAACATTCCTTACCGCTTTTCTAGACGTGTTTCGGGAGAAATCTATTAGCCAAAGACTCACATCTAGAAACAAGTGAATACTAGAGTGGCTTTGCTTAGTTACGAAGCTATCACGAAAGCGTGGATGTAAGTACCTACCTATAGGACTAATTATAATATGAAAACATCCTCAGAGGCATCTGCAAAATGTTGATACAGTAAGTATTTGACTACAGTGTGTTTAGAATTAAAAATATACAATTACAATAACTTATCAATAAATTAGCTTCAGAAAAACAACAAAAAAGGTCTCATTGAATTGTATCAATGCACATACATACATTTAAATGTATTATATTGTAAATCTAATGGATTACCAATAATTTTAATTGATTTAATTTATTACCTCATCTGTATAAAGCTATTAATTTGAGTTTGTAAATATAAAGTATTAATAAAAAGTTGCTGTTATGTTAAAATTTGTGCGAGCAAATGTGATTGATTGAATTGATTTAAGAATTGGACAAATCAAAATTATATTTTAGTACAGGGTGAATATTATGTTCCAGTCCGATGTTATTTTTGAATAACTAAGAAATGAAACACAATTTTTTAATTTGGTTCTTATTTATCGATTATTTGGTTTATTGCAATTATGTATGGAATGATATGGTATGACGTTGGTCAAGTGGCCGACTCCAGCAACGGCACATATATTTCATAACATTCTCGTACACTTGGCGTGTTATTACAGCAAATTCATTTCGAATATTGTCCTGCAGCAACGGAATTGCTGTTGGCTTATTGGCGTAGACCTTTCCTTTCAAGAACCCTCACAGAAAATAGTCGGGAGCCGTCAAATCAGGTGATCGAGGAGGCCAGTCGACATCATCACTTTTTGACATTACGTGGCCGGGAAAAAATTCTCGCAAAATTTCAAGCTCGGGCCGTGTGTGAGGTGGCACCGTCCTGTTGAATTCGCACGTGTTGCAAACCCCTCCAACCAATTCAGCCAACACGTGACGATAGCGATCACCATTAATGGTTACAGTAGTGCCATTATTATTTAGATAAAATGTTTTAATGATTTCAACAGGTTGTTGAGGCCTCAGATGTTCCATAATAAATTGTAACCAATTGTGTTCTCTACAAAATTGGCCTGGAACATAATATTCTACCTGTATTTTTGACACACGTACGGAAAAAAGTTCTCTCTCTCTCTGTCCGGCACAATTCTAAATGTTAACCTAAAATGTTACATGCCTGATAAATTCTGTTCTGGCAAGGTAACCTTAACCACATCTAATCTGAGAATGTTTTTATATATAATAAAACATTGACGCGCACGGTATACAGGTTGTTTTTTTTTTAATCAAGATTCGTTTATAATTTACACTTCTAATTTGTTGAATTATTTTCTTTTGTCTTACGGTTGGTTCCATTCTCCCTCGCTGCTGCGGTGCGATCGGTCTCGCCTGCCGCATCTTCGCAGCCGACCGCCGATTCCAAAGTTGGAAGGCAATATTTCACGGCCTCCGACTAATCCTTCACATTCATCACTCCGGTGATTGGTGGTGTCCTGCGGCCCGGCCGAGAGGTCGCCGGGCGCCCGGGGAGCCTGGAAACCAGGACCCGGCGTGACCAGCATTTAATTGGGGTTATCGACGATTTTTAAAGTATTTTATGTGTTATATTGGTTTTGATTTTGGTTCATTTATAATATACCTGAACAGAATAAATAACTGTATTATTATCATACTCGCTCAGGCGCATGTGTGTAAAATCTATTTGAATGAAAAATTAATCGGTGAGAAAATATTTAATATGGATGAGGAAAGAATTATGTCATAATGATAAAATAAAATATGTAACTAGATAATAGTGATGGTTTAATCTTTATTTTAACCGTTATTGCGACTGATTGTATTCGATTGGAACTTCGAGCAATGACTGGTACACTAGAAAGCAAACGTCCCACATCTCAGTTACTAATTATCGTCACAATCACAATCGCATAACGGTTTACCATAACTAATAGATAAGTAAGTCAGAAGGCGGTAGGTGTCTACATTAAAACACACGATAGTACCCGAGTATCTACCTAGACAAGTTTATTTTCTTGTATACGACGTCTTAATGGTTTTATTTCCCGCTTTATTTGGCGACGCCATTACCGAAACCACAGCGAGGACACGTCTCCCGTGACGTCGGGCGGTCGCCGGTCGGCCGCGCGACAATGGCCAGCCGGGCCCTCGCTCTGGGGGACCCGGGGGACCCGGGGGACCTGGGCCATTGTGCCCGGCCCGCAGAGCCGTCGGCGAGTTAATTGCTACCGTAACAAGCGCGGGAAACACCGGAATGGGAAACAACAACAAGGTATTGCAAACAATGGAGCCTATCTGGAAGCAATTGCACCGTTGATTGTTTCATATATGGTGCAGTTTTGTGGCGAGATTTTCAACGGAAAAATAAAACTCTCTTTGGACCTAACTAGTGCCTAATTGTTTGTCTAAACCGTGTCCTTAGGAGTCATTTAGAAATATCGCTATCGCGATGTCCTTCAAGGTTTTAGGATTAGGATGAGAGCCATGGGACATTCCATGTGGAAGACGAGAAGGAATCCTCTATCCTTTCCGTATGTAATATATAGAATTATTGTCTTCGTTGTTAATAATTATTGCCAACCGATAATGTTCTCTGTTTGGCACGTTTTTGTTTTTCGATTTGTTCGACACTAGAATACTTTAAGATTATTAATTATCCTTATTTTTCTAAGGTAAAAACAAAAGACATCATGTAAAGAACACAGTTTTGTTGTGAAGTTGCATTTTCAGAACATAGTTGCCAACGTGTGATATTTTTAATACAAATTAAATGCATCATCTAGAGAGATATACAGAAAAATCTATTTATTGAAAAGAATATTTGGTTCCAACCAGGATTCGAATCTGCATCTCTTCCTATCCGAGGAAAGATAATATTTTTTCAATTGTCAGTCGTACGCCAATCCTGACGAAGACACGTTTGTATCGAAACTGGTTGACGTAAAAACAACACAGCGGTTTAAATAAAGTTAATGCTACAAACATCAACAACATAATATTTTTTCGATGTATAGTTTTTTTCTGCATATCTTTCTAGTTGATTAATTTAATTTGTATTACAATAAGTTTTCGTTTTAATGCAGCATCATAGTGAATTGTTTTGAGGGCATTATGCAACAATTAAGGGTAGAATTTTATTAAAAAATGAACGCGTTTGACCGTTTGACGTTTTCCAACTGTGCAGCAGCGGTAACAGCGACCGCTAGCTCACTGGAGGCGGCTTCCAAGGATTGTCAACGGAAAGTACATATCTGACGGCGATTGTAAGGCGCAAAATAGGTAAAAGCATGCGTCTTATAATCGATGTAATACGATATATAAGATTGACCATGTTCTTTCGACGTTCCACTAAGGTTATCGTATCGTTTGTAAACAACCAACGTACAATATGGTGAAAAATAGTCGACGCAAAATGGCGTCAAAACAAAAAACAAGCTGTCATCAAAAGAACGAAGGTGACTTCGTGTCTAGGCGCTGTAGCGTTACAAGTGGCGAACAATCCGCCGCCGCATGAAAGGTTTGTTGTGTCAGAGGATGCGCTCGCCTTTGTGACAACCATTATTGGTCGCATCATGTGGAGCAATTAGTCGTGGCCGCAGAGAATTCCACGCGCAATGGCAGCCGAATGTTCTCGAATGTACCATTGTTTAGCCGGTCATTGTTACAGAGTTTTACCGGAGCCAGGATACCAGACTTGATTGGTTGACATGTTTTGTAAAACGTTGTGATTGTTCGCTTTCGGAGCAACTCGGCAATATCACGTAGGTCAACGATAACGGAAATAATGCATTAAACAAACATCGTTGGACTACCTATAAAAGAATCTTGATGTAAATTAAATATGAAAGAACAAGGTATCGTCTGACACTTTGTATCAAAATTCTAAAAATAATTTTCTCTCAAACTGTGTTATAAACGTGTCAAATTTTAGTACAGGTGAATATTATATTCCAGGCCGATGTTGTTTTTGAATAATAAAGAAATAAAACACAATTTTTTAATTTTGTTTTTATTTATCATTTATTTTATTTATTACAATTATGTATGGAATATCTTTTAACTATATTTTTCATAAAATTCTCGCACACTTCGCGTCTTAGTTCAGTAAATTCATTTCGAATATTGTCCTGTAGCATCGAAATTGTTGTTAGTCTATTGGCGTAGATCTTTCCCTTTATGTACCTCCAAAGAAAATAGTCAGGAGTCGTCAGATCAGGTGATCGAAGAGGCCAGTCGATATCATCACTTTTTGACATTATGCGGCCGGGAAAATTATCAAGCTAAGTCGGGCTATGTGTGAGATGGCACCATCCTGTTGAAACTACATGTTTCAGGCCCAATCTACCCAATTCGGATACCAAGAAGTTTTCCAACACGCGGCAATGGTGATCACCATTAATGGTAACAGCATTGTCATTACTATTTAGATAAAATATTTTAATAACTTCAACACGTTTTTGAGGCCTTAAATACTCCATATAAAAATTGTAATCGACTACTTTCTATGACTACCAAACGAAAATTAACAAATGTCTGCCAAACCAAAATGGCGGCCAAACAAAATTAGCCCGGAACATAAAATTCACTCTGTACATAGCGAGCATATGAGTTATGTTATATGTAATGTATGGCAATCAGGAATCAGCTTATTTTATTACTAACTTATACTCGCACAATGATATTTTTGTATGTATTAGAAAGATACACATATTAAATCAATTTAATCGATATTGTTGTTGAGCCACCGGGATTCGAACCTGGATCTGTTTCCTATCCGGGGAAGATGCATTATCCAACTATCCTATTATATATTTTTAGCGATAAATTTTCGAACTCATATGTTACCTTTTTGATATTAATACATTTAATCGTTCCATTATTTGAAAGAGCCATCTACCTTATTTCTATGAGTAATCTGATAGCAGACGCCAGAATTATCAATTCATTTTTATAAAATTTTGGACACATTATGTGTATGTATATCTTTCTAATTAATATATTTAAAATATCACAAACCTATGTTCTGAATAATTACAACTTCACAATAAGAATGTCATAAAAAAATTCTAAAAAATAACAAACTAACCATATTATTGACTAACTAATTCCCAGCAGTCATTCGCTATTCGATACCTTTTTGAGCCTTTCAAGAACAGAAAACTTAAAACATATAAATAAAATATATGATTACAAGGTGCATGTTTGTGTTTAGTCGATACAGTAATCTTTTAACCGTAAAACAAAATAATAATTGAATTTACTTGTCTGTTTTTTTTTTCTGATGTGATCTCGGTAAAGTCACGTGACGTGTAAGTTTCTGAGTATGGCGAGAGCTTTCGGCGTCATATAACCATTTAGGGTGGTAATGGTGTATAATACTAAAATTTACAATCCAACAAAATATGAAAAGCTTTGGGGAATTCTTAAGCTTCATAAAGAAACACCGACTCTTGGCAGCCTTGGACAACCCCTCAAACTGTTTATTATTATTGAAAATATTTATACGAGTGCATATATGTAATTATTTTTAAAATTATATTTTGGTTTAGATAGTTAGCCAATTAGGATATAAACACTAATTAAATGTAATAATTATAAAGATATACATATGAAATCAATTTTATCGAAAAATATTGTTGTTGCGCTACCGGGATTCGAACCTGGATCTCTTTTCCAATTCGGGGAAGGTGCATTATCAACTATGCTACAGCGACAGTATTTTTGACGATAAATTTTCGAACCTTTACACTTTTTCAAATTAATACATTTAACGTTCCATTATTTGAAAGCCCAAAATACATTTAAAACATCACAGACCTATGTTCTGAATAATTACAACTTCACAATAAGAATGTGTTCTCCTTAATAATTAGGATATAGATATAGTTATAATTTATTTGTTCATACATACATTATTATACGTAATTGTATTTATAACGTTAGCCTCACTGGGCCACGCCCGTGCATTTCACATTTTTGTAAGTAGTGGTTAGTTTATAAATTAATATATTGACTTAAAAATATACAATACAAATCAATATTGAAATTAGAAGTTATAAATTTATTTGAAAAGGCTAAAACTTTAGGAAGTGTAAATTATTATAGACAATTTATTAGGATTTTATGAACATAATATAATATAAAGTAGATTTCGTATGTGTAAAAGTGTCTTACTTTTTTTTTATCCAATATTAATGAAGTTGTGATTTTTTTGGATTACCGGGTTAATTTTTCAGAAAAGTTTTTAATCTAAATGTGATAAGAACTACGGCAGTTATTGTGTCTACTAAATCCGTTACATCACAATATATGTACTTTATTATACTAGTGGTCAGTACCCGGCGTTGCTCGTGATTCAGATTGAGTTAATATTTAAGATAGATCATGGGGTGGCCTTTGTTTTGCGCAGGCTTTGAATAATAATAATGTACGCAATTTGATGTGGGCTAATTTGGCAGAGAAGGGTGGGGGGTTAATAAAATTTGGAACAGATGGCATTTAATATAAAACTATTTATATCGACGAGAGTGGGAGGGGTGAGACTGGAAATGATGCCTATGTATTGCGCAGAATTGTAAATAATAGCTCTTCAAACTTCTATTATTAAATTAGGTCAGACAATAAATATACTTTTAAACGAAGGCTGGTTTCCAAGTATCCATTGATTAAATAATAATTTCAACTGATTTAATTTTAATTAACTTTCATATTCCATTGTTTAAATTTAAAACCGTATATTTTAACCGTACATTAATAAATATTAGTAGACAATACTACTGCCATTAAAACTTTTGGGGTAAAGTTGATGAATACAATTCCCCGTAATTTGGTCGCAGGTAAATAAGTCACAGACGTTTGACCGCTGCCAAGAAGCGATTTAAGATTTGTTTTAAAATATATTTTGGCTTTTGGGATTTAGCAGGAAGAATAGTTAAAATTTTAACCGTTGAAATGTCAACATATTGTTTAGTTAACACAGGAATTTCTACATTTTCAATGTGTGGCTCGTGTTGAAATTATCCAATGAAACCTGGTTAAGAATTTATAAATTTTCCAGTTACACTCTATTTCTTCTTGAAATATTAGGTTCAAAACAACAGAAATCAAACCTCTACAGCACTGTTCAAAATGAATATAATTGTAGTTGTGTGTTTGCACGAAGACGCGACGTACACGTTCCCAGCATCCACCAGAAATACACTGTTTGCATGAAATGTTAGAAAATGGCTTCAGTCATTTTAGACGGTTTCCTCTTTCATGATTCTCTGTCATATTTGACGAATAAAATAGCCAACTTACTAACTATCTAATTAATTATCATGCCGTTTCGTAGGCCGAGAAAATAGAGCGCCACACTCTTTTATCCTGACACACAATTCTTGCATCATCCACATTCATTCATCTTTTGATGCAAATATGTTGACTATTGAGGCTTCTAACGGGACATAGTTTACCCGGTCATGCCATGTCTTCCGCGGACGTTCTCCATTTCTAGTGCCGTAAACAGTCGGGTCGTCTTTTTTACCATTATCTTCTCATTCATTCGTTCCATATAAGCGAACCCCTTAAGTGATCCTTTCTTAATTTTATACACTATACTAAGATCAGCTTTACATTCTTTCCTTATTTCTTCTGCCACATATACTCTATATATAGTGATCTCATTTCTACTGTATTCAGTTTACTTTCGTTTCTCTTCTGCCAGCTCCGCGCATTACTTCCATCAATCAGTGTTGATACCAGAACTCCATTATGTACCGCTAGTCTCGCCTTGGTTAATGTGTTTTCTTTAGATTTTATTCCAAATTAACAATTTTTTTTAATGTGTATACAGAATATGTGTCTCCTCAATATTCTTACTAAGCTTAACGCTTGTGCTATGAAAATATAACTTACTTGATGGCCTCCTGTAACGAGGCTGTATCGTAACCACTAGTTCACAAACATGTCAAATATCAATGAATAATACTTAAATTGCTGATAAGTTTGTATAGAGATTGTTAATATATTTGTATCGAATTAACTTTGTGAAACGTTTGAGAAGCATTGTTAGCCACATGTTTACGCCCCAAATGTTTTAGGAGCAATATTGTTCCCCGTGTGGATTGGATATTTGTCACTCGGGTGCCCCCACAAATCCCGAGGGTTCGTCTTCCAGAGAAGGGACCCGACCGCAATAAACTACCTCCAGGAATCCCAAGTTTGAGAGATTAGTCCTCGGGCTCGGCCCGGATTATATTACCTACCTCTGCCCTTTAAATTAATGAGCTAGACTGTGTGCTGAGTGCCGACTGGTGACTCTTTGGAATCAGTTGCAGTCGCCGAGGCGTCGTCGGTGTCGACATGGCAGTAATTAATATAACACAAAATATGATTATTTAATTATTTAAATAATCAAAACCCTCCCAAGTGTAAATTTGATAATGCGGAACATTGTATATTTCAAGGGTGGGTTGGATTTAATTATTAGAATAAAATATAATTTTTCATATTTTTCCGCATCCCTTGTGTTCTAGAGTCAAAAAGCTATGGACATTTTATTTCTAGTCGAAAACAGCACAGCCGCAAATAAATTCGTTCTTTAGAGACCAGTCATAACACATACTACATCGTATACATATACATACATTCTCAACTTTCGAACGTCTATGAATCGCGTAAACACACAGATACCAGCAACAGTGGATTCTATAATTCGTTCCGTATCCACAAAGTTTGAAAGTATTCGAAATTGCCTGTCAAGGTTTTCGAATACTGTATACGAATTCGTTAACAGCATCCAATGCACAAAATAGCATACACATTACGAAGCGAGCGGATTGTTTTGAGAAATTTGTTTGTGTGACGCATTTTTGACAGTTTGGCTTGAATACTATAGCCGAATTATTGAATCATTGAATATCCTTCGATTATATGTTATATTTGTACATTTGATAGTATGTAGGTATAAACTTGTCATCCAGCATCTGTTCTACACACACGATGAGTTATTTTTAGTTTAATATAGTGTTAATCAATGTAGTCTCGTGTTAGTATAGTGTTAATCAATGTAGCGCACACAATATGTCGCCTTATATCGAAGGTTAATAACCATATTGAAGTGTGTTGATTTATCCTGTATAACATCACCATCATTTTGGACATTGGATCACTTTCTGAAATTATTCAGTCAATCTCAATCTCTTATTAAGGAGAACACATTCTTATTGTGGAGTTGTAATTGTTCAGAACAGACGGTCTGTGATGTTTTAAATATTAATTCAAAAATAATGCAACGACAGATGTATTAATTTGAAAATAAGTGTAACATATAGGTTCGAAAATTTGTCATGAAAAATACTGGCGCTATAACACAATCGGTGGTGTACTTCCCCGGATTGGAAATAGAGATCCAGGTTCGAATCCCGGTAGCGCAAAAACAATATTTTTCGCCAAAATTGATTTTATATTTATATATTTATAATTAAAACATTAAATTAGTATTTAAGAAAATCTCTAACTACGTCTCTGTTGCCTTCTATCTTCCCCTGTATAGTGCGTTGTAAGATATCATATTTTTCACTGTGGAGAATGTATCCGAAGTATGGTGCTTTTTTTAATAGTTGTGAATAGTTCTCTTGACGAATCTTCTTTAGTCATGTGTAGAGATGCCAACCCGAATACTCGATATTCGAATATTTGCGCAGCTATTCGAATAGAATTCGTACTAATTTCTAAGGATGGAAAATTAAACAATTCTCTGAATTCTGATTAGGACGTGGAAGAGATACCTGTTGCTTGTTCGAAGAGTTCATCGAATTGTCCGAATTGCAGACTGAATTAAGAAGCACCATTTTATCCCTTATAGAAACTACAAATGTACAAATAATCTAAAAAAAGATTTTAGATATTTGGACAATTTCAAAAAAGGGACAGAAACGTTAGACCTACTATTTAAAACACTCAACAGTTATGGCAACGTTAACCGCTGCTGAGCGGGTATTTTCAACTGCTGCGACGATAAAAACAAAATTAAGAAAAAAATTTAAATTAACTAACTATAAATAAATATCAATAAATACAAATTAATTTGATGTATAATATGTACATAAACATCCTGAACATCTTTGACGGAGTCCCTTTTTCTGATGTGCTCAATGAAGAATATATATTATTGAAAACTCACCCTGATTTATCTTAGTAATTAATATTTTTTCAGTTTGTATTAGAGCACACCTATATTTCTACGACAACTTTATTAGCAAATCATTATATAAAGCTTAAAGTACCATAATATTTCTATGATTTATTTAAAACATTAACAAATTAAAAAAAAGAGCATTTTTATAATATTTATGTTTAAATTAGATTAAATTTTAAATCACACAGTTATCAAACTAGAAATGTAAAACAAATAAAAAGGTCCTAAATAGGAATAGCACAGGCACACATTGCGTCTAGACTATATTATAATAAATAAACGTTTGATGGTAAATTAGCTCGTTTTTTTATAAATTTTAATATACTTACGTATAATACGATTTATTTTAAATATTCAAAATTAATTTCATTCTGTTGTCATACCTTAGAAACTATTCCATATTCGAATAGTTGGAATCTCTAGTCGTGCGGTCAATCCAGGCCCTTATACTGACATGGTAATATTTTTCTTATTTTCTTTCCCGGCGCACAAATAATATTTGGTCTTTAAAATTACAAAATAGTCTTTGTATACGCACACATACGATGTATACGATCCAACAGAGATAACATTGGTGTTAATAATAATAATAATGGATAATTTGTATAGCGCCATTTTCGTAAAAAAAAATTATAGTTCTACAATTATGTTTGTTATTAACATTAAAAATTGTTATTTTCACTTTTTCTTAAATAAAAGAGTTCCACTAAATTTAGACTTCTGCCAACGGTTGGTCGGTTCTACAACCCTTCCCGCGGCTGACCTGAGAGTTTGACGTCTGCCATTCAAATTGTCTGGGATACAAAGTTCTTGAAGATACAGAGGCGCCATGTTGTGTGTCGCCTTGTACATCAACCAGTACAATTTAAATTCAACTCTTTCAGGGAATCGAAACCAATGTAGCTGATGTAAAAGGTATGTTACATGAGAGAATTTGGCAACTCCATATATTATCCGTGCAGCCGCATTTAGAACAGATTGTAATCTATCCAGCTGAAACATGTATCGTGTTACAATAGTCCACATGTGACACCCAAGTAGACGGGCTGCCTCAAGAGGAAGATGTCTCCGAATACTTTTAATCTGCCTCAGTTAATAAAAGATTTGCGTATTCATTGAAAGATCTGAATCAATGTGCACGCCCAACAACTTAACTTCAGATTTAGCATTCGCAGTAGTTTTAGTTAATAGTTAGGGGTATGTTTTTTTCCCCTTCCGCGCCCTGCCCCACTATCCGAATAGGTCGGCACCAAACTGCATTTAGATTAGTTATTAATTACATCAGATGATGAAAGGGAATGCGCTCCTCGAAACTACAATAGTGACAAAATTACTGCGTGTGTAGTGTAAAGTTCAGTTTAGTAAAAAAAAAATAATAATTATGTGGCAATTAATGGGAAAATTTCGTTTAAATCAGGTATTAAATTTTTTTTCTGAAGAACAATTTGGTCCTCGGGCAAGGTTGAAGCATGTAAAATGATTTATACATTTTGAGATTGTTAGCGAAAATCAGAATATTAAATGACTTCATGTACGTCGTTTTTAAATATAAGGAACTTGCCAACTGAGGCAAGACTAGCGGTTCACAATAGAGTCCTGATACCGACACTGATGTATGGAAAAGAGGATTGGAGCTGGCAGAAGAGTAACGGAAATAGACTGAATGCAGTGGAAATGAAATCACTTAGGCGTATATATGGCAGATCCATTTATGACAGAGTAAAGAATGAAGAAATAAGGAAGGAATGTAAAGCTAATTTAAGTATAGTTAGGTGGTTTGGTCATATGGAACGGATAAATGAGGATGGGCATAAATAAGAAAGCTATATGACGCAAGTGTTGATGGCACCAGAAATAGAGGACGGCCGCGGAAGACTTGGCACCACCAGATATACCAGACACTGGAGGATTATCCCGTTAGAAGACTCAATAATCGTCGATCTTGTATAAAAGATGTATGAATGTGGATGAGGCGAGAATAGTGTGGCGCTCTATCCTCTCTGTCTACCCCCGCGGGGAAACGGCGCGATCGTAAGTAAGTTATTCATAACTGCCACACACGCTAAAAAGTCGAGAAATTATAATTACAATAATTAAATACAATTTTTTTTTCTGGTTGTTTTGTTTGTAAAATAATGCAGGACGGTTTCTTTCAAGATTCAATGTCATCACGACGTTTAGCGTACATTCGCATTGGTGGGTGCGCCAGAGCTGATAAAGGTTTATGGCGTAAACAGAATTTGCATAAATGGAAAAAAATGTTAAGCAACCATAAAAACTTAACCGTCATTTGCGTAAAGCCATAATTCAGAATATTGTTCCAAATACGGTAATAACGGTGAACCAAACTGTAACATTTTTTTCATTAAATCCGACCTTGTTTTTTGTTGATTTTACATTTTCAGAGCAGTTCCTTATTGCCAAGATAACAAGCAAAGAAAAGCGTAAAAGAGAAAAAAACACTAACGGTATTTGCATATTTTTATTTTGGTTGTGGTTGGCGACGTAGGACCTAACGGTCCTGCCTACAAGGACTGAAGCAAAAAAAATGCAGAGAAAATAAGAAACTTTAAAATGTGATTGTTTTTAAATTTTATATCAAAAAATATATCTGTTATATTTTTCATAAATAATTGCAATGTTACTTTGTGGCAACGTATTATATTAATAATAAGAAAACGCCTCGTTTATATCACTATTTATTGATAAATCAACATGTTTCGAGACCAATGGTCCCTTCTTCAGGATACAATGAATATTAAAATTAAAAATGTAAGCATAGACAAAAACAAAACTATTCATATAAGTGGTGGGTAACTAATTAGAAAACAAATTTAAAATGTGACTATTTGTAAAAAGTTAAGGACATTTAATTTGCTATTTGATTTATCAATGAACGGTGGAGTAAACAAAGTGTTTTCTTATTATTAATATGTTATATATACTTTTGGTTCACAAAATTCTTTTTTTTTTTTATTAGGAGAACACATTCTTATTGTGAAGTTGTATCAATGTGTCAAAAATTTAATAAAAATGAATTGATAATTCTTGCGTCTGCTATCAGTTTACTCAAAGGTATTTGAGATTCTGTAAAAATAAGGCAGATGGCTCTTTCAAATAATGGAACGATTAAATGTATCAAAAAGGTAACATATAGGGTCGAAAATTGTCGCTAAAAATAATGTCGCTGTAGCTTAGTTGGATAGAGCACCTTCCCCGGTTAGGAAAGAGATCCAGGTTCGAATCCCGGTGGCGCAACAACAATATTTTTCGATAAAATTGATTTTATATGTATATCTTTCTAATTAATATATTTAATTATTTTTTTTTACAGAAAAACATATACAAATATCGTCACTTTTTGAATGCAGCGATTCAAAAACTATCTATAAATATAATGAGCTGTGGAGTCCGATTCCGATTTCAACTACGACTACAAGCGATTTTATGCGAACGAAAAATAAATAAATAAATACTTTACACATAATTCTCTAATGTAGAATCGATCAGCTCAGCCGCATGCGCTAAAGCGAGAGTGCGCAAAATAATTCGCGAAAGAATTAATGTATCCGGTGTGCACCTTGTACTGCTGATTCGCTCTCGCCCCAGACTTCTGAAGCATATACATTATTTACTTTATAAAGTACCCATGACACAAACTTAAACGATTAATTAAAATATGTACAACAAATATTTTTTTAATATATTCGGTGTAGACCGTTTTCATTATTTATTTTTGTTGTTGGTGTGCGTGTAATCTGTCTATGCATGCGTATCAGTGGCGGTCGGTGACTTTTTGTAGAAGGTATGCTGGAAAACAAGTTTATACCTACTGTCAAATATACAAATACATATAACATTGAAGGATTTCAATGATTCAGCTTCAAGTATTCAAGCCAAACTGTCAAAAATGCGTCACATAAACAAATTTCGCAAAACAATTCGCTCGCTTCGTAATATGCATTCTATTTTATGCATTATACCCATAAGCATTAAAGTCGTTTTTTCTACGTCGAATGCAGTTAACGAATACGTATACAGTACTCGAAAATTAAATACGCGAAAAAAACGCAAAAGTTGCATACTTTCAAACTTTGTGGATACGGAACGAATGATAGAATCCACTATTGCTAGTATGCATATGTATGTTTATTTCAACTCGCTCCGTGTCGTAGTATGTGTTATGACTGGTCTCTAAAATATAGGACGAATTTATCTGCAGTAGTGCCGTTTACGGCTAGAAATAAAAAGTGTAAAGCTTTTTGACTCTAGAACACAAGGGATGCGGAGCATCCAAAGCATGTATGAAGCGACCGCGCCTGATGCATATAACTATTATTGGATAAATGAACTAATATCTTTAATTTGTTCCATTTCTTTAAAATATCAAAATTAATGTGATTGTCATTATTCCCCCGGTTTACCCTAAAAAAATATATATAAAATAATAAAACATATCTCTACCTCAAAGCATCGTGACTTATCGAACTGCCCAACAAAACAAGGTAACCATGGATGACATAATAATTCAGTTATTGTAGCAGATAATCAAAAAAGTTTCACGGCCGCCGTAACCACTTCGGAGAACTTTTTGCGATTTGGATTGGAGGTCGGCGAGGAGACTCGTGCGTGGATACCCCGGCTCGACCACCTGACCGTCCTAGCCATGTGACCGAGCTGGCGCTGGCCGGACCAAAAGGAAGAATGAGGTCTACCGTGAAATTGGATCAAATTGATCCGATACACTTGTTCGAGGAATTCCGGGAAGTTGACCGCCGAAATGATGAGGAATTACAAATAAATCCCTCTGAATGCCGCCGGGACAAGGGCGCGCCGGAAATTTTGGAAAATTGATAAAAATGGCCGATTTAAACAGATTATTTTGCTAAAAACTAACGTCGCAATCAGTGGCGTAACAGCAAAAGTTGAGCCCCAATGCGGAATGATAAGATATACGAACATTAGTATTGCGTGGTTAATTCCATAAACATTAAGTACAAAATTAGTCTCTCGTCTCATATAATATCTCGTCACCTAAGCAGCAAAACCACATGTATAGTGTCCAGCGGAAAAATTCATTAAACCACCAGGGCGAGGTAAGTGGGAGGGGTATTGTTCGACGCGCGTGATTTGCGGATTTGCCAGTCGCAATGAGTCACTGGTCGGAAGCGCGCCGCGCGTTCGCGGTTGAGCAATATTTGATCTGAATATATATACTAAGAAAATATCAGCAGAATAATAGATAAAATAGATTATTATTGAGGAGAACACCACCTTATTGTGAAGTTGTAATTATTCAGAACTATTCAGACGGCTTTCAAATAAAGATGTATTAATTTGAAAAGTGTAACATATAAGTTCGAAAATTTGTCGTCAAAAGTACTGTCGCTGTAGCAGAGTTGGATAATGCACCTTCTCCGGTTTGGAAAGAGATCCAAGTTCGAGTCCCGGTAGCGCAACAGCAATATTTTTCGATAAAATTGATTTTATATGTATATCTTTCTAATTACATACAATATATTTAATTAGTATTTAAAATAGATTATGTATACTCGAACCAGTGCAATCCCGATTTATCTTAATTTGATAACTTTTTATAATATCATAAAAGAGGAAAATATAGACCGAGACTGCTGCTCAGGAAGAAGGCTAAATCTCAGATGTACAGTGAGATGAAGATCTTCAATGAAATGCCAGATGATATCAGAAATGAGGACAAACTACATAGATTCAAAATTAAACTTAGCAAATATGTACAAAATAAGTTTTAGTAAAAAGGAACATATTGATCGTATTTGTATTAGAGTATATGTATTTACATATGTAGGAATAGAAAGTAGATGAGTTTGTGTATTTGGGAAGTATGTTTGATGGAAATGAAAAGACAGAGAAAGGTACCGAAAGGAGGGTGACTGCAAGGAATAAAGTGAACGGCGCATTGAATGGAATTATCGCTAATGGGAACTTGTCAACTGAGGCAAGACTAGCGGTTCACAATGGAGTCCTGGTACCGACACTGATGTATGGAATTGAGGTCTGGATATGGCAGAAAAGAAACGAAAGTTGACTGAATGCAGTGGAAATGATCAATTAATGACAGAGGAAAGAATGTAAAGCTGATCTTAGTATAGTGAGTAAGATTAAGAAATGATCATTTAGGTAGTTGGGTCATATGGAACGGATGAATGATGAGAGAATGGTGAGAAAGATGTATGACACAAGTATCGATGGCACCAGAAGTAGAGGATGTCGCGAAAGACTTGGCACGACCAGGTAAACCAGGATGGTCCTGTTAGAAGTCTCAATAATCATCGAGCTTGTATGAGAAGATGTAAGAATGCGGATGAGGCGATAATTGTGTGTCAGAACAGAAGAGTGTGTCCTCTCTGTCTACCCCCGCGGAGAAGCGGCGTGATGGTTAGTAGGAATGCACTGTATTAAGAATAAATAAATAAGATGAAAACCACCCCCAAAATATTTACAGAATATAATAGGTACTCACTTTTCATTATGAATGACAAAGCATGTAAAAATATCTCGTGGCTTATTAAATTAATAAACAATAAAAGAAAAAGAAAAAAACAACAGCCAAACAAAGTAAATAATGGAATTGTAAGTAGATAATATAAAAACAAACGACCATAAAATAAAATATACCAGAAAAATAATTTTTGACTGAATTTCAAATTTCCAAGGGGCAAATCTCAGATTCCAGTAAAAAATGGCTGAGAACTGACATTTTTATAATTTATTGGGGAATTTGGAAACAGGAGAGAATCATCTTCTCGGCGGGGAACATTCCGCGAGCGCGGCGGGGCGGGGCGGGGGAGCCAACATTTCTTCCCGACTCTGACGTCCAAACATCACGTTAAAAATATGACGTTTAAAATTTGAGATAAACATTTGAATTTTTATTTATTTATTTATGTACACGTAAACAACACCAGTGGCGGTCGGTCACGTTTTGTTTATACCTACTATAAAATATGCAATGTATAGACTAGCCCGTGAACAAGATAGTTTGTCAAATCAGCTCTATAAATCCTTAACGCTCCGCAACATCAATTACAGATCACAGATCCACATTTTTCTTTTTTAAATGATGAATTAAATAGATAATCGAAGGATATTAAATGTTTCAATACTTATTAAAAATGCGTCACTCAAAAAGTTCCTCAAAACAATCCATTCGTTTCGTAATATGCGTGCTATTCTGTGCATTATATCCATACGCATTAAAGTCGTTTTTTGTACGTTGGTTGTTATTAACGAATATATATATACAATAAAGTTGAATACTTTCAAAAATTGTGGATACGGAACGAATGATAGAATCCACTGTTGCTGGTATCTGTATGTTTACGCGATTCGTAGATGTTCGAAGGTTGAGAATGTATTGTGTATGCGCGCACGCCGTGTCGAAGCGTGTGTTATGACTGGTCTCTAAAGGACATGATGAATTTATCAGCAGCAGTGCTGTCTCGGCTAGAAACGAAAAGTACAAAACTTTTTGAATTTAGAACACAAGGCATGCGGAGCATCCAAAGCATGTATGAAGCGACCGCGCCTGATAAAACATCAACGCCCGTATGTACCTATATATGTAAACAACACATTTGTAATATTATTTTTTAATGTTGACAAAAAAGTGATCTACCGCAGTACAATTTAACTCACCCAATTAACGCAAACGCATACCCAATCAGATGTATTTCTAGAAATGATTTAAATAACATGATACCTGGCGACTGATTACGGCGATTATTATCATTATTAGCCTGGTTTCAAATAAATCCGAACGGATCGTGTCTTGGATAAATGATAGATATTCAAATACTTGACGTGTAGAAAAATTTGAAAATATTATCTGTAGATGTTTTTATTTTATTTATAACATTTTGTAAAATAATATAGGCACATTTAAGAATACAAATTTAATTGATTAATTAGAAAGATATACAAAAAAAAAACAATTTTTCGAAAAAATATTTAGTTGCTACCGGGATTCGAATCTGGACCTCTTCCTACACTACTTTGAGAGTTTTATCTTACTGGCAATGAAAATATACACCATGATGGGTTCATCTTAAAATCTTCCAGCTCCCATGTTATCTTCCATTATAATACCGGTATAATAGCATGCGAACGTACCTTTCGTCAGTTGAAGTTTATAATAAGTTAGATTAATTCATAATTATTGATAACGACATTAATCATTTCCTTTTGCACATTCCTAGAACCAAAAAGAATACCCAATTACTGCTAAAGTGTATATGGTTCTGTCAAAAATTGAATTGTATCACGTCTTTCTGAAAGGTTATGTAACACAGTAACACTCTCTTGTATAATTAAAATAGTCCATCCATAGACGCCGATAGCCTCTTAATTGTTTTACTTAATCCGAAATTAATAAACTTTGTTGTTTACTCATCAATAACAAATCGTCAGAGCGTAACGTAAAGAAAATCAATTTAATTTGATTCTAAAAATTGGTTTCGTTTGGTGACATGCTTCGACAGGTTGAAATGCTGTGAAAAGAGACGCCAACATACGGCGGCCAGTGTGTTAATAAGAGAGAGGATTATAGCCATTATTCTCGGGCAGTACTTCGTGCAACAGGTTGGTGTGAGATGGAGAATTAATGTATGCATTTGTTAGAAAGAGATGGGGCTAAAATCGTGGACGATATGTCTGACACGCTTCATCGAAGGTAACCACCGAATGTAAAACTGTAGATGATAAAAACAAATAAAATGTACGGTAATATAATATAATTTTTTTTTACTCTATTCGATAACATTCACAATTTTCTTTTCATGAATATGTTTGGTTTTTAGATATGTATAAATAAAACATTTGTTTTTCATACTGTACCCGTTTAATTTACTTAACACGCGTTTCGCTTTGTAAATCTAACAATTTAATTCAACTCTACAATGAAGGATAGCTATATAATTTTATTAACATCTAATAAAGAGACAACATTATTAAACACATTAAAGATATATTATAGAGACGAAGCTTTTATATTATATTATATGGGAAATATGGGTATTACAGAGCTTACGATCTGTCTTCGGCTTAAGTAATCACTTTATACATTGTACATTATTATACTTTATATCACTTAAGCCAGCCAAAGACAGATCGTAAGCCAGATAATACCCATACAATAATACTCATGGGATTTCCATAATTTTTGTATGATTCAAATTATTCTAAGTAACAATTTTGTTCCAACACTGATGACATTTTAATGTCATATTAATTATAATATATAGAAGAAGACAGCTATATAATTTTATGACAAAAACAGAGCATAAACAAAGTGAAACATGTTGGTTTTTAGACATTTTATATAACCTAGTGTTTAGCCATTTTTTTTAACACATAGGCAAGTGAGACATTTTTGGAATTCTGAAGTTTATATAATAATGTTTGAACGATTCTAGGTAATAATTATATTCAAAAAGAGTAACATTTATTTTTAACACTATGGTATTTTAAAATTAGTGCAGTATTGCCGAATTAATGATATTGTTCCATATCCTTGGTAGATATATAAAAGAAGAAAGGTTTCGGCAGAATCAAATCCTTGAATTGTATATAATTTATGATTAGAAAAAATAAAATAAAATGTAAAACAATATAAAATTTTAATATTCATAGATAATAATCATAAAATTAACAAAAAATCAGCACCCGTTCCATTGCACTTTGAAACTAAATGTTTCATATTAAATTTACTTGAACAGTTAGAAATTATCAAGCATGGAATAGATTATGAATATATAATAAATGAGTATGTTAATACTTATAAACATTTTTAAAAACCCATAATATTTCTAAATATTTTTTTAAATTTCATGTTTCCTAACATCTTATAACTATAACTACGTTAGAACAATTTAGGTTTGTTGAACATAACGACAGTTTAAGGTTTCTACTAATTAAAGTTCTTTTTGTGGGTTTAATTAATACGTTATCTAATATATTGTGAAAAAATCACACTTACCATCACGCCGTTTCTCCGCGAGAATAGGCTGAGAGGATAGAGTGCCACACTATTCTGTCCGTATTCATACATCTTTTCATACAAGCCCGTCAATTATTTAGGCTTCTAACAAGATTTGGTTTACCAGATCATACCAAGTTTTTGTTCACTATTTTTGATGCCAGAAACACTTGCGTTATTGTATATTTTTCTCACTGTTCTCTTTCATTCGTCCGTTCCATGGGACCAAACTACCAAAACCACAATTTTTTAATCTTATTCCCTTATTTTATTACTAATTACATCTATACTAATACCAGCTTTTCATTCTCTACTAAATGGAACTGTCACACATACGCCCAAGTGATCTCATAATTCACATAAAAAAAATCATTCATAATCTAAATGGGTTGCGAAAATAATTTAACAAATTATGAAATGTATTAAAGATATATTTAATGGAACTACCATTAAAATTTTAACATTCCCTGAAAAAGTTTGTAGAAAGGGAGCACGTATACAAGAGATGACGTGCGCGTCCTTCCAACAGGTTGCGGCGAAATAGGCTTATCTCCGGAAGCGTGCGAGGGAGAGAGACGACATTAGGAACGTGCGTCCATCCCCACCATGCATACGCCACGCGCGGCTCTACAGGAGTAGCTCCGCGCGCACTTCGCGCGAACGATGCCAGACGCCAGTTTTCTGTGGCACGCTTATTGGGATGGGTGTCTGTCAAGTTACGCTTCGAGAATAGATTATTCGATCTCGCGGACGTCAAATTTGATATTTACAACCGACGCTAAATGTGACTTGTGCCGATTTGACATTGTTGACATTGTATATCGTACATATTACTTCATAATAACTGCATCTGTGTATTGATATTGTATCCAGTGACATTTTGGATTTTAATTTGTTTTGTTGGTGGTTTTCGGAGTTTTCGGCGCTTCGGTGCTTCTTATTATTATTGTGAATTTGGATTTAATTTTGTTTTGTGGAACTTAATAAAAATGGTGACAGGCGTAGGAGCCACGGGACAGTCCCTGGAAGCCCAGCGATCCGCTGCGAATGATGCAAGAAGAGTGAGTTTTCAAAATTATTTTGTTATATCAAATTGTTCAATTCATCGACATGTATGTAAATGTACCCGCTATTAATTGAAGTATTTCGTTAATTAATCGACTATTTAAAGCTGCGTTTTTTCTGCCACTGTCAATTCGGTTCATATCGTCATCTTAATGTTATTTTTTTTGCTCCAATTTAGCTCATTAATTAAGCATTTGTACCTTGTGGACAATAATGTTATGTTGGTATTAGATGTCGCACAAATGATATATATAAATTATAAGTAGTAATAATAATTGGAAATTAGTATTTTAAAAGTATATATATTAGTATACGTACGTATAAGGTAGTACCGTTCAAAATATAGATTAAAAATAATTTATGAACGCATCAGTAGTATACAGAGTGTAACAGTCCTATTCCACAATATTTTTTGGGTGGATACCTGACTCAATTACGAGTCGAACACGTTTGTTATGAATATGTGCAAATTCTGCACTGTTACAGAAAATATTATTGTTTTAAACTTTTACAAATAGCTTGAAGTCTCCATACTGCGAAATTGTTCCATTATATATTTGCTTCGAGCCCTAAATCATGTAACAAAAATAGTCTAGCCGCTCGAAATTAGATGACTTTTAATTTTTTGTATTCGATATGTAATATGGAAACAATAAAATATTGTAATTAATCGAAATAATTACGATTTATTTGAAATATTTATATCTCTGACATGGTTTGAGATTAGGCACATATCCTTTGAACATTTTAACAGGTATTGATTGACACATAAAGTATTGTGGACTAGGTCTGTTACATCTGTATATACATCATTAGCAGAGCGTACAAAAAACAAAAACATGGTTGCGCATTTTTCTTTAATTTTTGACATCATCAATTGGCCAAATAATTATCGTTGTCTGAATTGTGGTCATCTTGGATGCAATCTGGAAGCAATAATTATAAAATAATTATGTTTTTACTTCTTATCAGTTAGGGATTTGATTCTATGCCGTCGTGCAAACACCTACCCAACACGTGTTTAATTACCCCGAGATCAGATCTAATCAAAATAGTAAAATTATATATATTCGTTAGTCATATTATTTTAAAATACGAAATAAATCACAACTTTCCATCAGGCGACGTCTCCCGGGAATGTTAACATAAAAATACAAAAATAATATAATATATCTGTAAAATGAGCGCACTCGGGCGTGACCCAATCGCTTGTTGGACGGTGGTGACTTCATGGCCGCTGATGAATCAGCTAATTGGCGGAAACTTCCAAATGGCCCGGCATCGGGAGTTCTCCCAGCCACGACTATCGGCACATTCCGATACCTCGAGTCCGGCATCGTTAGCCGGCCGAAAGGAAAGTTTGTGATAATGAGCGGGTCAGACGCTAAATAGCCGTCGTTTTAACCGATGTCATCCCCTTAAGATGTGTGGGTGTGGGCGCACACTATTTGCCATCATAGCGCAGACAAAAAAATATAGCGCGCACACATTTTTTTTAAACGAAACTTCTCTATATACCTACCGCCTTCTGGCGAAGTTTGGCGACCATGAAACACACTTCTGAGGTTACACAGCCGAGATTATCTCTTTCTATCTACGCCTCTACTGTCGTCTATCTTCCCCTGCATAATGAGTTGTAAACTATCATAGTATGCTGCTTTTCTTGACAGTTGTTATTACTTCTCTTGACTCATTTATTCGCCTTAATACATCTTCATTGTTTTACGTATTTTCTCCCCAGTGCACAAATGACACCATTGCTCCTTAAAAATTGAATAAAAGATTTTTAATACACACACAATTTAATTCGAGTAATGCGACAATTTCGTACACGACACATAATCAGGTTGATATTTCATAATATGATATTCCTTTAATGAGATCTTTGTAATCGATCTCATCTAACACAAAATACACTCATTTTATTTAGCCGAATTATTATAATAAAAATTCATTGTGAAACCGGTAGAATATATACCACCGGTTAGTGCGGTATCCGGCCGGACATCCGTTATTCAAATTTTTGGAATAGCAATCTTATCGATTGTCATTTTGGTTTGTTTACGTACACGCCACTGCGTCAATACTATTGACCTCAGAGTGCAGTTGACGCAGCTCCGATTTCGAACATGTTACATCTCGTTATTTTTGAGATATAATCGATCTATTGTTGATTGATATCCGGCGCATTTAACGTGAATCACTTTTGTAATTCCTCCTTGAAAGTGATCTTTATGAAGTTCTGATTAATTGTTCTTTACCGAGAGACCCTGACACGAGTGTGTCGCTCGTACGTGCATTTGCAACGCGTTAACCTTAAAGTATAAATGCTTTAAATAAATATAAAAATCTTCATCGAGACAGAAAAGACAATAGAAATTTAGGTTTGATGTAGAATGGCTGAATATCTAAATCAGTTGTATCTTTGACTTAAGACAGCATCAAAAATATCACTCACTTGAGTATCGGATTATATCTACAAGACCATAATCGTTCCCGAGCCTGTGAAGTCTTTGTGTGAGTGCATTCTTATAAAAATGAGTATATAATTATGATATATATGGAGTAAACTTGTAAACTATGCCCGTCTCAACACAGAATGCTCTAGTGAGACGGGCACAGTCCAAACATGTACATAAACATTACTATATTATCCTCTAGACACTTGGTGGGAGCTCTTTTATTGTACGCAACAGCAATAAACGAATTTCAAAATCTTGAGAAATATTGACAGACGAAATAGTATTAATTAATCATTCTTAATTCATATAAAACGTATTAATATTCTCCGTGTATTTTCTCAAAACAAAAAACGAACGAATGCGATGCGAGCGGCCTTTTTCAAATAAGATTATCGCAATGTTGACCCTGAATGGGCCCGAGTGTAATAGTCGAATGTCCGTTTTGTTTGCCGGCGATGCGCGGCCCCGCGCCCGGCCCGCGCCCGCACCCGCGCCCGGCCCGCGCCCGCACCCGCGCCGGCCCCGCGCCCGGCCCCGCGCCGCTAATGGGCGTCCGGGCGCGTGCCGCCGGAAGCGCCGCGACGGAGACCGCGGGCGGGCGGCCAGCGCCGGGCGGCACGCGCGCGCGCACCCACGCTCAGCCGCCGCGCACTGCTACGGGTCATCACCTCGTTCTTTTTTCATTTTCCTTTTATTTTTCCACTTATTGCACTCCCTTACTGGCTAGCTCTTTCTCGCTTACTTTCAGCGGTATATTCATTCATTGATTGTACTGTGTATTTGATGCTTGGCGGTTTTATGTTTAACCTCTCTTTATTTTAAGGCCAGGCGCGCACTTGCGAATTCTGTCGCTGCGCTTGGAAAATCGTAATCGCAAATGAACATTAGACCGGCTTTCAAATGAATTAAAAAATGTTTTAAAATACAATATTAGATACATCCCTTTATTATGTGTCTAAATCTTCTTGGAAGGTTATTATTATTACCGCGACCAAAATACTATTTGACGATGAATACAATAGAAAACAAATGTAAATATTATTAAAAAGAGCACATTCTTATTGTGAAGTTGTAATTATTCAGAACAGACGGTCTGTGATATTTTTAATACTAAGTAAATTGTATTAATTACAAAGATACACATAAAATCAATTTTATCGAAAAATATTGTTGTTGCGCTACCGGGATTCGAACCCGGATCTCTTGCCAGACCGGCGGAGGTGCATTATCGAACTATGCTTCAGCGACGGTATTTTGTGTAACCTACGTGTGTTACTTTCAAATAATGGAACGATAGATGTATTCATTTAAAAAGTGAACGAAAATTTGTCGTTAAAAATACTGTCACTGTAGCATAGTTGGATAATGACGCACCTTCCCCGGTTTGGAAAGAGGTCCAGGTTCGAATCCCGGTAGCGCAACGACAATATTTTTCGATTAAATTTGTTTTATGTGTGCATCTTTCTAATTAATACATTTAATTAGTATTCAATATGCAAATATGGTTTGCACCTTCTTACCGAGAAATGGAATGCAACTGAACAACAGGAAGCGCGTACCGGTTTATGCCTATTTATGTAACTCATTTTAATTTGCGGATACCTAATGGCTTCTGCGTATTTGTATTTTAAACAACTCCCGAGTTCTATTTGTACAACTAAGTAATCGCGAGACCAAAAATCGCCTGGCCTTACCCCTGGTCCTGCAAAATGACTCAATGGGTTTTCCAGTCTTAATCTTTCTTCATTTAATTCTTTCCTTATTTTATAGATAAATAGCTTTTAATTCCTATTCCTCGTATATGAAATTAAAATGATTTATTGACAAATATATACATATACTCATTGAATATCTAGATAAAGGTTAGTGTTGTCTACATGTGTGCAACAAAATATTAGTGCCGGGTCTCCCTTATTTATTTTAATTAATAATTCTTCAGTCATCGTGTGTCCTATGATAAATAATATGAAAAAAAACGAAAAACAATATTTAATCATATCTATACTTCAATGAGACATTTATCGTTTTTCTAGATACTAATTTATTAATTCGAAATTTATATTTATATACTTACTTATATTCCTAAATACGCTGTATTTAAATCTTTAGTCTGAGACTACTTATTGTTAATTGAATCTAATTGACGATATGGCAAAAAGTTATGTGCTTTTGATACAATTTTACGGAGGAGTATTTGAGTTATTTTTCTATAATTTCCTCAGTTTTTAAGCATTTTTTTTTACGACAAGATACGTATCTTTGTAACTTTCTCAATGCTACAGTTGCAGCTATATCCGTTTGCTATATTATAGAATACACCATTCGGAACATGTGGGAGAAATATCAAAAATTTGCATTCGAGGTGCATTTGGTGCATGAATTTGTTTTTGATTTGGGAAAAACAAAAAGCAACTGGCAGAACTATTTTCTATGTTCACCTTTAATGAAAATAATTATTTCCTTTAGTTATTACGTGAAGGATTTTCAAACAATAAATTAATCATGTTCAGCCATAGAAAGTGTTCTTAAAAACGTCCATTCATTTGTATATGGGTAAGAAGGTATTATTTTACGTTAAAACATAAACTTTAAAAACACCATTGATAGTACTCTAAAATTACAATTTAAAACATGGTAGGGTCGTATAACCCAGTGCTCCGCAACCTTTTCTCACCTACGACACACCAAAATTCTTCCTAGAATTCCGCGGCACACCAAAAACTAAAATATATAGGTATTAAATTGATACACAAATTTTTTCAACCCTTGTAATTTGTCAAAGCACGTCAATATATTCTCATTTCGAACTTGCATTTTTTTTATTAAGTTCATTCAAATGCTCGAATATAGCTTATAAAATTGTAAAATGTCAAATACGTTGAATTTGACCGCGGCACACCGGTTGCGGAGCACTGGTATAAACGACGGATTCATTTTGTCGAAGGACATTGGTTAAACGAAAATACATATATTGTATTACATATATCATCGGTAACAGAATAACCTAAATCTATACCTACTGCACGCCACTGCTAATCCCGGATTTCATATCCGGGAACCCGGGATTGGATCCCCCACTCGCGAATGTCACAGCGTGCGGTTTTGACCCAATAGCGGAGTAAGATTGTGCACTAGCCACTGCTCGTGTCTCATAAATACGTTTATGTACGCTGACACGACTACCTTCGCAATAAATCACTCATCACTCGTGCGACAGCGAGCGCTTAATGGGCCGATTGTTCGTCGCTTTGTGGTCATTCCGTGACACGTGCTATCCTCGGCGATAGTGCAATCTGGCGAGCCGTGACGCCAGGCAGGAGCTGGTGAGGATCCTTCTGTCTATTACGCCGCTGGCAGAGCGGACGCAGCGCTACACTTCTGTCTTTCTCACCCGTGCAAGCTCGTCGGTCGCTGAGGCTACTGATAGGATCATCTTGCCATATATGGTTTACCTGGTCATATTTCTCACTTGAAAATAAAAACAAAAAATAATTCAAACATCACTTTATTTTTACCAACACCGACCGGTTTCGGAACCGTCGTTCCTTCTTCATTATATTTGTAATGAATTACCACAAGGTCATAGCGGAATACAAGAGTATAAGATAATAATCAATCTACTGAACTTTGCACATCCAACCTGAGTAGGTACCCACTTCTCATATCTTCAATTGTAATTTAATTAGACACCTACCGACCGTTCTGTGTAAATTAAAAAAAATATATATTTTTCCTGAATTGTTATTTAAACCAGTCTACACACACGTCTTTTTAATGAATTAGAGGGAGATGCGTATGATTGTCTCATGTATACCGCTAATTATTATGTTTTATTGTCAACTATTAACTTTATGAATGGAAACATGTCACTATAAAAATGCTAAAGCTGTCTTTGTAAATATGGTCACGTGGTTTAAACTATCGATTTTGCTCCTTTCTCGAATTCCCCAAGTTGCTTTTTAGATCAATAATTGTCGTAATAATTTAGATAAAGCCAATAACCATCTGAAAATGATAAAACCATGGGAAATTAACGTATATTGTTACTAGGAGAATTATATTCTTATTGTGAAGTTGTAATTATTCAGAACATACGTCTGTGATATTTTAAACATGAATCAAATATATTAATTAGAAAGATATACATATATATAAAATCAATTTTATCGAAAAATATTGTTATTGCACCACTAACTATTGCTACAGCGACAATTATTTTTAGCGACAATTTTCCGAATCCCGGTGGCGCAACCAACAATATTTTTCGATAAAATTTATTTTATATTGTTATGTTATTATTATCTCTAGGTATAATAGAATGCGGCCAGTCTAACGACGCGCTTCAAATAATCTTTTTATTTTGTGTATCTTTCAATAATGCAATATTACATAATATCGATTAAATTCAGAAGATCATTTTTCGGTATTACGTACTGTAAGCGTTTCGGCACGTATGTCTGGCTGTTTACTGTTCATTTGTATACTATATAAAAAAAACAGCATTTCGCTTCCTTTTCTGTTTGCTAGATTGTTCCACCCACCATCTAGACCCACTAGTTCGTACGATGTAATTAGATACTAATCTTTTTTATGGACCTTGCGGTATTTGTACCGAGCACTTGACGCCACGTGTGCGCCGTTTGCACGCGACAAACAACCTTATCGTGTCACGTATCGCGGTAGTATTTGCTCTGCGCTCGGGGTGCGATGTAATTTTTACAAATTAAATATATATATATATATTATTTACAATGATAGCGGGAATGCTCTGTGCGCAGGTAGGTCGTGTGAAGGTTATCAAGTGATTGATGCGGACGAAGATATCACACGCGGCCGAAGATCGGTCTTATCTTCAGTCTGTATCGCGACACTAGAACACGGAAACACGATAAAAATAATGAATTTGTCTCATTTGTCGAGAAGTAAAAATGATTCATGATATCGTCATACTTTTATATATGTAACTTTGTTACTGTACCTACATTCCGGTATGGGATTAATCTATTTTATTATATATTGCCAAATTATTTTATCGCTAACTATAGAAAAAAAATTAACCTAAGAAATATATTTTATATTATTGATGTTAGTAGCGTTGTGAATTATTTATACGTCAACCGGTTTCGACACTGACGTATCTTCGTCAGGACCGGTATACAACTGAACTATACACTACGGGGGTGGAGTTTTGGTAAGTGTGGGGTGGTGATGTTTACAAACATCCCGCTATCTAATATATTCCCTATTTAAATGTCTCCCTGTCAATCATCTACCCGCTCTTCAAAGACTCCACTTTACACCCCGTAATGGATGTTATTTAAATTTTAAAGAATAGTTCAGTTGTACGCAAGTCCTGACGAAGATACGTCAGTATCGAAACCGGGTGGCGTATTAATAATTCACAGTGGTCTAAACACAGTTAAATATATTTTATTTATCAATAAACGAATTAACTAGTATAAGAAGAGTTCATTTTTCCTTTATCGCATAGCTAATGACTGACCACTGACCCTTGTCACGCGCCTTGCCCTGGCGCGGTGAAAAGACCGGCCGGTTTATTGCGTCGATAATTTCTCCGCAGTTGTCTTCGGAATAACTTCGCCGAGAGGATGCTGGCTGGTGGCTGGTGCCTGGTGCCCGGTGCCCGGTGCCGGTCCCCGGGCGCGGACGGGCCGCACTGGACGCCCGCCAGACGCGGCTGAAAGTCGGCACGATTATTCTAAAACGCTTTCAAAATAGTTCTTCCCAAAACGTTTCTAAATCCGAGTTGCTGATACGAGAATCAATATTTCGTTTCGTTATATTGCTGATCCGCTCGATTGCCAGGAAATTGAGAAGCTGCAAAGCGAATAATATCTGTGACGGCGAATATATTTTTTATTAAAAAAATATATTAATTATCTCGCTTGATTAATTTAAATGCCATTACCATTGTCATAGAGTAAAAGCGAAATTATTTAATACAAATGTTTGCAGTTCTACAAAAATGAACACAAAAATAACAAAACGAAGGAATGATGGAGTTGAAATAATGATTATTTGAATTAATTTTTGATTCTACAAAAATAACACAACTATTTAGAAATGTTCAGTGTCTGTAGCTAGTATTAAGCCAATTAATAAACCACGTGTTGGTTGGACAACATTTCGAAAATAATTCGTGTATGCAGAAAGATTTTAATTTAGATTAAAAATAATTAATTTAATCCCGGCGGCGGCTTAAATATATTTTTGATAAATTTGCTTTATCTGTATGTATATCTTTCTAATTGATGCATTTAATTTGTATTAAAATATTTGAACAACACTTATTTTCAGTAAATATATCACTGATAATAAATGAGTTTTTTTTTATCACATTCATAATACTGATAAATAATATTTTGTATACACATTTTAATATAATATAAAATGCGGGGATTTATTCATCTTTAATATTGTGGAATATATATAACAATAGTTATACACTTCTGCCTTTCCATATTGATATTCGTTTAATGGCTATTATTTTTAAATCTTATCAATTTCTCATTACGCTGATAAAAATAGCATTTATAAGGCATTTAAAAAATAATAATTTTTAAGTAAGTTCAAATATAATATGTAAGTACGTGTATTATTATTTTTTGTTTAACGGTGTTTTGTCAGTTAGATTATTCATCCGAATTATATCAATTATTCAGTTAAATCGCATTTTCATACAAATAGTCCGGATACCGGATATCCTCCACATCCCTAATTTACAAGATTTCGGTCCAATTTTATTACACACGTTTCACGAATTTTTTTTATAGGTACCTACGTGTATTTGATCATTGCAAAAATTGACGATGTGATTTCTCACTTCACGTAATATTTCATATGATTAATCTATACAATTATAAGTGCTTTCTTTTCATTCTGTTAATCCTTAACGTCAAAATAAATGCCGTTCATTTTGCGTTATCAAATAAATCCTAGCACTGCTTAATATTTCTCGGTATTTTATCCATTCATTATAATTCCCACACGAGACGGAATCGTAAATACATTGATTGGCTATTTAATAAGTCAAGCACGAACACGCCGTGCGCCGCCTATTGTATACGAAAAAATCATAAATCAAAATAATATTGTTAGCATTTTTATTTGCGATTGCTTTATCGGTACGGTCATCTTAATAAGTTGATAAATTTATTTTCTTTCGTATTAATTTACACGAGCAGAAGGCAGGTACTTAGACTTTTCAAAGTATATTAATAATTCCACAACATAAAGAAATCCATCAACGACGCGAAAAATTTATTATTTTTTAAATCTACTAAAATACAATAACAATTTTTCTTTTGAAGCGGTAACCGCAGACAGGACAGCTACATGATACATAGTTTGGTAATAATAATAAATAATTTGTTTAAATACTAATTAAATGTATTAATTAGAAAGATACACATATATAATCAATTTTATTGTTGTTGCTACCGGGATTCGAATCTGGATCCCTTTCCAACCCGGGGAAGGTGCATTATCTAACTATGCTACAGCAGACTTGTACCTTTGTCGACAAATTTTCGAACCCAATGATTAATTTGATTAATACATTTAATTAATATTTAAAATATCACAGACCGTCAGTTCTGAATAATTACAACGTCACAATAAGAATGTGTTCTTGTGTTTTAAATAAATAATTGAATTTGATACGTAAAACATATAAGCCAGAGAAGCGTTTAATTAAATATTGTATATATATATTTTCCGCAAATAACTTCCAAAAAGTTTCGTATTGAATTAGCTTTATACATAATACCTCTTGTGCCCGATACTCCGGAGTTTTAACAGGTGAAAACTCTCTTTAGACTGGATATGTTGTATAAAAATTCGGATTTAAAAACATTTTTTTCGTTTTGATTAATAAAATCCCGGTTCAGAGAATAATAATATATACCTCCGCGCTCGGACAATCATTTATGGATCAATTGCGAAAGACGGAGAACAAGCTGTGCGCCACAATTAGCACAGAACAGAGCGCGACGTCCATGGCCAGGAGCCATTGTGTTCTGCGTTCTGCTACTTCTGCTCTTCTGATTAGCGCCGCCGTCGATAGGGGCACGTGCAGGTGTTAACGATGTTAATGCTTTGCAGGACTCTTGGCAGGGCCGAACGCGGCCGAGTGGTTTATAACACCCCTTTACCGCGACTTTAAATGATGTCCTCTTTTTTTTGATGTATTAAAAAAAAAGTAAAATGTTCAACCCAGCACCAAGCAATTGGAGAATGGCAACTAGTGATGAGCTTAAAATGACGAACCGTGAGTCAATCACTGATATTTTGAGTCACACTCACTATCGGTGATAGAATATCTGGGAATATCGTTATTCGTGATTCATTTTTTACTTAATTTATATTTAGTTGTGAACCGTGATTCGGCGCATGTGCATATGAAATCAAAATATTCATGAAGGAATGACGTTATAATTCGTAATAAGCGCCATTTACTAGATTATGCATACGATTCTTTTACGCATATTTGACCCCGAAATGCTGATAATTTGACCCGAAAAATGAATACATTTTTAAAGAGTTCTCATTATTTGTGTAATGATATTATTATAAAACAAATATATATGCTAAAATATGCTTTTTACCCAAATGAAGTTTGAATAATATAAATAAATACGCTAAAAATTGTTTTTTTAATTTATTTCGTGTATTGTGATATCGTGCGGCGCATGCGTATATTAGTAATAAAACTGTAATCACAGTCAGTTTTCAATCACTGATAATATCGAATAACAATCACACTAGTGAGTCAAGAATACCTTTTTTTTCCCATTCTAAGTTCCATTATTTCAATGACTTTCCTCGCCAATACCATACTGAAGTAAAAAAGGGGATAGTTTTATCGGATTTTCTTCCAAAAAGGTCTCATTTCATTAAAAACTGACGGGTGAAAGGGTGGGGAAGTTGAAACTATTGTTGTATTAAGGGAGAGCAAGATGTGTTTGTAGGTAGAATGATTGGTTCAAATTGATAATGTTGTGGTTCAAAAAAAAAAAAAAAACTATTTTAACGTAGTTGATGTTGAAAAAGTCAATTTCTATTAACTTCTCATTAAGGTATTTGCATGAACGCGAATGAATAAGTTTCGTGTGAATATGGAAAAGTAAACTAGATGGTTTGTGAAAGGATATTAATTCTAATTGGCTGGGACAATCAATATGGCCTTGCAGTAGTTTAAAATGAAATATTTGGTCAGCACGTGTTCTTCGACATGAACAACTACAGTGAAATCCCGATTTTGAAGGGACCAACAAAAAAAAATGTATACAGATTGGGGGTATTAAAAAAACGGAATAAAATTATTTTAAATAGTTCTTTCAATATTATAAATGTTTCTGGTAGTACATTATTAATACTAGTAAAATATGCTTTGAGGCCTTCAATGGCATCGTCGTTTGTAGAAACTGGGTTTATAGGATGAGCAGACACTCCTTCTTCGTAGGAAGTTTACTATTTCATCAATTTCCATTACGTCCGATGTTATTGCGTTGAAGTCAACGTCTAAGTAAGTCTGCAAAGATTATTCTTAAATTCTTTCCCGGCCATCGATGTTGTCTATACTATCTTCTACGCAACTTTCTTGCTGATTCCACCTTGTAAAAAACAATAAATAAAACGATACGTATGAGAATAAAAAATGCGTATTAATGACCAACGACGAATTTCAATAAATTTTAGACGTAAATTGCGGGAAAGACAAACGTAAAATAGGGTTTTTAATGTACTAAAATGACACGGGACTGCAGAAATAACATGCAAACGAAGGGAAAACGTGAATTACGGACATGTAAAATCGGTGTTCCACTGTATTTGCATCTCGCCTAAGTGATACACCTATTTTTATTAAATCTATAGTCAAGAATACTCGTGAGTGGAGAATATAACAGGCATTGTAATTGGTAGCGTATTTAGCCTACTTTAAATAAATTTTCTTTGTATGCTGTCCGGATCAGGCTTTTTCACGATCCGCCCCTGCCGTTGGCTAATTGCAGCCGCACGATTATGTACAGGGTGGCGGATAATCATAGCTCGAGTCACGTCAGTTCGGCACGTGAAGATGGCCGTGTCTGATCCGTAGTGCCCCACTCATGTGGACGGTACCTAAAGATAGGAGAGTATCGACTCGGTTCAAAATAGCTAATTCATTTAGCTTTGAAACTTGACGCTGGGGTAACTCTGGCGTGTTTTTCCACGGCCGGATTCAATTCTCAATTTTACATTCTTTATTCTTTTATATTTTCCCCCTTGGGTAGGCGCTTGTATCAATGAAATTGCCAACTGTACGAATATAAAATTCTTTGAATTTCTCTGTACGAGTGAACGGCACGCTTCGCTCAGCAAATATATGAAGATTGCCGTGGCGCGGTGCCAGTTTGTTTTCTAAGATCTAGAACATTATTAATCGTTTAAACTGACGATTTGATATTTTTTTCGTATACAGATTATCAACAGGTCGTCGAGGACCTTGATAAATAATCCTAGCTAAGCGTTTAAGATAAATGTAAGAGATTACTCAATATTATTTCCGATTCTAATTTCTAAAATCTTATGAATATAGGTTGGGTTACCTGGTTAGGCTGAGTTATATCACGGTATAACTTAGACTAACCAATAAAAGCAATCGATTGCAAGCGATTTTACATAATATCTAAATTACATAATGTACCGTTCCGGCGATGACGCGACGCACGTGCGCTAACTTCCATAGCCCACGGGAAACCGTCGGTGTCGGTGTAGATTTCGGAGGCTTCCTTTTCTAGTGTACCAGTCATTACCAGAATTACGTCTAAATAACGATTTAAACTGTAACATGTTGTTGCCCCCTTCAATAAATATAAGATAAAATATAAACAATACGTAAAATTAATTGTGTTAACTGATTTTCATGTTCAACGTTTTCCATCGTATTTACATAATCATGTAAAGTATTAAATTGAACCTTAAAAATGAGTCCATAAAGACTACATTACTACTCGTTATTCATTGTTTTCGTTGGTTTTTAAAACTTTAATCGGTTAATTGACATCATTTCAATTTGCCCGTGACAAGCTTAATTGATGGCACAGTAAAGCGTGCAGGAAAAATCGCGGTGCAATAATTACTAATTACCTTGGCTCGTACCTTGCCGGCGACAATCGTCCACGGTGGATCGGCCCCGCCGGCCGCGTGTGTCGTTGGCCAGTGACGGCCGGAGCGATCGGCCGCCGGGCGCGCGTTGCGCAATAGGGTTCCCGCGGCGCGCACCGAGGCGAGCTGGTCACAGTGCGCGGATCCGAACCGAGAACAATGGCACACTTGATGAACATTAATAATTGGGGTGTTATCGATGGAAGCACCACCGCCGACCGCCACCCGAGGCGCGCGGGCCATCATTTTTTAGTTGGTTCTTTTTTTTGTTCGGATACGAATCGGACGTCCGCCATTCGTAATTCGAACTTATTGAAATTGAACAATTTCGTTTCATTATTCGAATTAAAAATTAATAATATGAATAACTAAGTGATGCATAATATCGATTGCATGACAGGTGCACACAGTGGCAAGTACATAGATGTCTAACTAGTTGGATAACATTGTATGTAGATGGAATCTAGCGACATTGTGTAGTGTTATTTATTCCGGACTTGAGTACTGGCGGTGGTATCTATATTTTTTCCGTGTATATAATATAATATTAAATATAATAACAATCACTTTGTATGAAATCACGAAATTAATTAAACGTCAACCGGTTTCGCTTATCTCAAGCTTCATCAGGACGTGTTTAAAACTAATCACAAATACAAAAGAGTGCATTTCTATTTGTATATTCATTTCTAGGTATGTTTCCTTTAAAATCAATTTAATATCGATCAACACTCTATTTTCCCTTCCCTAAATGTTCCGTCTATCTGTATATGTATTCTGTCTCTCTCTTTCACATGTACTTTTATATTCTATCTCCCTCTGTATGTATATATATATATATATATATAAGTGCACTCTTTTTGTATTTATGATCAGTTTTAAATACGTATTATTGTTATTTTATTTAATATATGTCAAACCACAAAGCGATTGCTTTCTACAAAAATATATAATATAAGTTTCAAAATTTTCGGCAAACTTAAATGTTTGAGGCGGTGATGGGGTAACGTTTTTTTCCGGACAGGAGAAGTTCCGGATTCGTATTCCAGTGGCAATCAAATATTTTTTCGTTTGTATATTGATTTTTTCTCGATATATTAATTAATTTTTTTTTTTAATAATAACACAGAACTACGTTTTGAGATTGCACTTTCACGAGAAAAATATGTTTACATTAAAACAATATTAATTTTACCGGCGACACGTTCGATTCGATAAGGATAACGAGACGGGAATTATAAATGATGGTATCAAGCCAAATGATCATATTGCTGTACTGTATTGATTTGATATCGTATCCGTCTTGATTCGTAGATTTTTGGATGGATGTTTTTTTTTTTCTGTCCGGTGATATCTCACCCATCTAAACATTTAAAAAAAAAATAGCTAACAGTATGCGCGACGTAGCTGTACTCGGGTCCGAACTATCTGGCGACTGGTGTCATAAAATATGTTTAAAGACACGCCTGATGGAACTCTCGCTCGCACTTGCGCGCGCACCTTTGTAGGCGCGTCTAGTCAGCGCAGACTATGCGGAGAACAATGAGTAATAGTCGTGGCCGACATTCGACGTTCCCACGGTCGCGCTGCCCCGGGCCAGCACACTGTATCGCGACACAGTCAGCACGCTGCTCATCAGCCACCGGACCTGTGGTCAACATTTGTACGGGTGGCCACCAGACTAATTTTTATCTTTTTCGTTTGAATCTTACTTTTATTATTGAGAGTTTGCCCAAAAATATTATCAACCGGTTCGCTAAATACACTCCTTTTCCCGTTTGTTATTATTCGAGATCGTGTTAAGGGTATAATTTACTATTAGCAATTCACAATGTTATATTCGGTATAACAATACTCGATTTAGTCAGTAACTAACGGTTGGGCGATAGATTTCCAATTCCATCAACCGGTTCGCTCAAACCGGTGTGAACCCATCACTGCCTTTAAAAGTTAATTGATTGTCTGAGTTGAAATGGTTATTAACAAGCTGGAAAAGCGACGATACTTGAGGAAAAGGGGTGCCCCGTATGTAGGAACCTGAAATAGAGATCATCCCTCAACTCGTTGGACAGTTGTGGTCAAATAAGAAGATTGTCCTGATGTTTTTGGCTAATGAAGAAGAAATGCAACAATTGTCAGTGTTGCAAGACAAAGCTTTGAGAATAATACTCAGAAAAAATAGATATACTCGGATCAGTGCAATGCTGAAAGATCTGAATACTATGAAAATATTTTAATGTGATTGTATTTATTTATAAAATCCTCAATAAGAAAATATCGGCGGAATTTATACGAAAAATTGATACAATCTGATGCATCGTGCAAGATGAAAGGATATACTGAGACTGCCATTCAGGAAGAAGGTCAAATCTCAGATATCGATGATGTATAGTGCAATGAAGATTTTTAATGAAATGCCATACAACATAAGAAAGAAGGAGAAATTGAATAGATTTAAAATAAAACTGATCAGATATGTAAAATCTAAGTTATAGTAAAAGAAAAGACTTTAATCTTGTTTATATTATTTATATGTTTATATAGTCCTATATATAGCATATATAGGAGTGCCTATGTATGCACTATGTTAAGAATTAAATAAATAAATTTATTATTTATAGAATCGGTGTTACCTTTGAAGAGTTTCATCATAATGGATGGATATAAATTAGCACTACTAAATTAATACTTTACCTGTCGATGAGAGTTACTCACTCACATTTCGCGTCGTGATATACGGCAGTATACTTTAGTACAAGTGAAGGCGAGAAAGCCGGCAGGCCTTGTGGACTATTTGGTCTAGAAGAGTCATTCGTCGGAAATGAATGCCAAGAGGTATACGTCATCAAGCGCGGAGCAATTTGGTGGTGCGCCCGGAGGGAAGAATTGGATTAGCAATTAGCGACCAGAACGTGCGCAATCTCGCCGCGCCACCGCGACACGTACAACCCGGTCTGATGAGAAATTGTTTTTTGCAATACTGACAACTAATATACGTTCGCAAATGAGGTAATTCAATTTTTAGTTTACAATCCTCTGAAACGGAAAGGTACAATAACTAGTTGCATTCTTCCGAGCTTAAGTGGTTGTGTCCTTTTTCCTATAATTTTATATTGATTTGTTCTTTTATAGTTTCATCTGTCATTGTACATTTATTTGTATGTGTTTATTTTGAAGTTTTTGTGCTGGTTCTCTGGTGGCAGTAGGAGCATCAGGTCAAAGGTTTTAAAGTGAAAGTTTAATACTCAATTTAGAAATTTCGCTAGTAAATTGTGATTTATGATTTTTATTTCACATTAAAATGAACCTTTTTATTGTGAAGCCGCAATTTCAGAACACAGTTCTGTGATGTTTTTAATACAATTTGAATCGTACATTTTTTGTTAGATACATATCTTTAAGATTTCTTTTTTTATTTAACTTGTTACCTACTTGTTTTAAATTAATTCGTGTAATACGCAATATCGTTTACATTTATTTTTTAAATGTGTTCATATACTACCATAATACACTCCTACATAAATATACATACAGCGATATTTATAAGAATTCTTATATGTACATCGGATGGAATTATATTTTTTGTATTAGCAATATTTGAATATGTCCAAGAACACGCAATTACCGGATTTTTACCTACAAAGGCACTGCTATTAAACAAATATCAGATATCTCAGAGACAAAGTTTTTTTAAAAAATATATATTTAATGGAATATTTATATATGGGGTAATTTACAGGTAACGTTCACCAATTCTCACCCCTAAATCAAATCAAATTCTCATCGTGATGACATATATGCAGTTTAAAAAAAAAAAATTATCAAGTTTGGTCCATAGATGGCGATGGTGTAGTGGTACTAGAAGCGAGTTCACATACTAACATATATACAACATTCAAAAATTTGATAAATGTTGATATTATATATATATATATATATAAATAAAGTTATCACTTAAGCCAGCCGAAGACATGTCGTAAGCCCTGTAAATTACCCCATACTTCCGTATACATTTTCTATTAAATATAATTTTAAAAATAGTTTTGTCTTTGAGATATCTGATATTTGTTTTATATTTTTGTATTTCTGGTCTCGATTTGGTATGTATATATCCTGGTGATGGAATCAGAGAAGACTAAATAGCTTTTCATTGAAGACTGTTACGGCCTAATTTCGCGTAGAGTTGGCCGTCGATTGATGCCGAGTGATAGAATCTTAATGCAGCCTTTGTTTATGAACCATTAATTTTTATCTGATTTCATAAAAATTAACGAAAACAATACGTATAAAAATCTAATGGAAAATATATGAAATGGTAATGGCCCGTGTTATGAAAATAAAACGTGTTCCCACGCCTATTTACATTAAGATATTATCTGCAAAATTATTCCAACCGGACATCTTGCTATTCTGTCCATAATAACAGCATCATTATTGTCAGTCCGAGCTGGGAAATCGACTGGAATCTTTTTATCCCATCAAACGGACCACGGATTGGAATGAATGTCGTGCGGTCAGCTTTGAAACAAGCAATCAGATGATATCTCATGGAAATTATATTCTTACTCATGACATTTGTCGTCGAATCTATAAAATTGAACTCCATTGCTAAAAAATATTGCCTGCTTTGTCTCCGGAAATTTTTTTTGACACCGCATGTTCTATATTATTTTCGTACATGTTCTAACATCTAACTCGCGTTCGCGTTTTGCTTTCATTTTTAATTTGTTTTATTCTAAAACGCATTTGTATATATCGATATTTTTCTCAGCGCTAATACAGACTAACATTTTTTTAAATCCACGACAGCTATACATATAGTTATAAGATAAAATATATAAGATAAGATAAAATCATTTGTCACGTGTATTTCGATAACACGTGAAAACATTATCGATGTATACCGTTAATTCGCCGGGTTCAGGACCAGACCACGAACGCTAAGTGAAGTAAGACTAAGAGTACACCAACACATAAACGCCTAAAAATATATTTGAGCTAGTATTTATTGCCGATTATTGTTTTTTTTTTTTTTGCTATTTACTGATAAAGTAAAATTTGATAGTTCTTAGATTACCTCCAAGTTCCCTTGGAGTTCTATCCTCTGATTACTGTATCATTACTTGGCTCCCAATTCCTTGTAAGTGAAATACTATACGTTTATTATACATTAGACTAGTTATTCAGAAGAAGCTGTGATGGAAGAGAGCTGTTCCCACAGAGACGGCCTCTTATAAGGTTCGTCCCCGACTACTTATCTACTCACTTTCATGACACACACACACACATTTGCAAAGTGACAGTTCTCACATAAAATTGGTTAGGTAATTAGTAAATGATCACTAGTAGGTACTGTTTGCATATACAAAAAACTAAATGAATAAACAACAAATAACTATTCTAGAGTAACCGTATCTTCTTTATTTTCATTGTTATCTACTTCCATACTTTAGTAATGGTAACTGAATTACCTGTGTTTAATTGTATTTTAGTTAATTACGGACCGTTCAGCGTAATACAGCTACCGAAAGCCGGAAGGAGAGGCCGTTAAGATTGCAGATGCTAGGGGACGGCCGGTTGCGTAAGATCAAACGATCGTGAAATCAGCAGGTGTGACGGAAGTTATCGGTTGATATCGCCGCTTGATAACAGATGATTGTGGAATTCGCTACCAATTACTTTTCAATCAATCGGCTGTCTGTCTTCTCCCGCAAGGAAGGAATGCACCGTCTCAGATTTGCTTCAATTTAATGAGATGTCGCCAGAGCCGATTGGAAGCCAGAAATGAAAATCAAATTACCTGTGACGTTTCTGATTGGATGTAAAAATACTCGATAGTCATTATCTGGTAGATGTCATCGCGGAGGAATGACCGTTGGTTTATATCATTTAGAGACATTTATTCTTGAATTTTGTAACGTGATTTCTGAACATCACTTAAAACTTCTGTGATTTGTAAAGTTGATCAGGTATACCGATTTTGATAGAGATGTTTAAAATATGTTTTTATTTATCGATTTCTCGATAAATTAAAATGTGACGTCATTCCTTGCGTACGTTAAAAAATAGCTCGTTTTAAATTTGTTTCCAACATCTGCCATTATACCGATATTGTTTCTTGTTTTTAGGCGTATAAGGATTATAACTTATCAATTATATTCTCCATACGTACACGGTTTACGAATTGAATTTGTTTTTTTTTTTTCATATGACCCATACATAATTTATTTCTTAAAAGTATAAAGCTGTTCACAGCGTGAATTCATTTAATGTTATGTTTATATAAATATGTGTGTTATAGTTAGTTAATAGATTAAACAATTATATAAAAAAATCCTTCCCCACAATTGATTCGATAACTAATAAAGGTCTCCAAATGTTGGGGATATTTGTTTTGCGCACATATGAAGTCCTCTACACTTCTCTGGTCAGACCTCAGGTAGAATATAATTCAGTCATATGGTCTCCATACTTCATTGTACACTAGACGGCGGTTGAAAGAATCCAGATAAAGTTTCTAAGATTTATTAATTTTAAATGAATTAAATATACGCTCTGAGGATATCAATTATGATTATCTCCTTAGCCGTCTGAAATTGTTAAACTTATCAGTGAGACGTACGATGACCGAGCTTATATTTATATACAGCATCATCAATAGTATGATTGACTGCTCCCAGATTCACGCACCATTGAGATCATCGAGACACAATTCATTGTTTTATTACAGTGATAATGTCAGAACTCATGCACTAGCTAACTCCGCAGTCCCCAGAATGCATTCTTTGGGGACTAAATATGCGGATTTTTGCTGTTAATTTAATTCTTTATAGGACTAGACTATTACAATTTTTTGTGTCTCAACTCAATGGTGATGAATAAATTGCTACTTCACATTTTATTTTATTTTTAATTTTAATTATGTAAAAACATGCTGAAATTTTTTTTCTTTGTGTATTACACTTCTCTTGTAATTTTTTGTTATTTTACAAATTTTGTTAATGCCTGAATATGGCGTGTATAATAATATTAATAAATAAATAACGGAAACTGAAATAATCGCGATTATTTCAGTTTTATATACATATTTATAAAATAGCGGAAATTTTTGGCGGTGGCTGTTTATTGTACCTACATATTTTTTTAAAACTTTGTTTAGTTAGCATGGAAATAATTTTAGGTATATAAATATATAAGTTACTAAATTCCACATTTGATAGAATTCCGTCTAATTTTTTTATATTTTTTTTGCAGAGTAATAAACCAATTATGGAGAAAAGGCGAAGGGCGCGGATTAACAACTGCCTCAACGAATTAAAAACTCTCATTCTGGAAGCAATGAAGAAAGATGTGAGTGTTATTACAATTGCATTATTCTATTTGTATCTATGGTATTGAAAGAATATTGTCTTGTGAATAATGTGAAGTAATATGACAATCTAATTTAATATAAGTATTGTGCATTTTAAATGACCAGTGTTATACAATACACATTTAAATAGTATTGTTATTAAAAAAAATTCGTTTATTCAAGAACTCGGTTGGGAGGTTATTCCACGTCCGCCCCATTCTCCTGATCTTGATCCGACATTTCCCCCCCCCCTCTATAGAGAGGATAGCCAACAGTGTCACATGGCCAGATTCTGTGTTTCTGGGTATTATCTTATAGTACGGAAACATGAACATTTACCGAATAAATGATACGACGAAAAACTGGCCTATCATTCATTGGGAGTCAATCTTTAATACATAATATATGTTATAGTTTTTAGCAGTTTATTTATTATTATAGCTCTATTTATGAATTTATATGAACACTGTTTTTTTTTGATTATATTGGTTAGTTTTAGTGCGATTTTAATTTTGAAAAATTCTACCAATAAGTGCATATGTTATGCATTTAAAAACATGAAACATTTCTTCTTCTTCTTCTTATTTTCCTATCAAAACGCTTTTTATAGTTTTATTAAGTGTATTAAAGATTTTTAATTTTTTTTTATTCTGCAAATTGACAACAGAGTACTGCGTCTCGGCAGGATACGTCTGCTACCGTGCGATAGCCGGTGCGGGCATGCTAGTATGTTATTATTAAGGAGAACACGCTACCAAGGTCATCAACATTATTTTTCGATAAAATTAATTTTATATGTATATCGTTCTAATTAATACATTTAATTTGTATTTAATAAAATATCACAAACCTATGTACTGAATAATTACAATTTCACAATAAGAATGCGTTCTCCTTAATCAATGAATATAAAGAAGATGGCTTTCAAATAATGGAATGATAGATGTATTAATTTGACAGGTGTGACATATAAGTTCTAAAATTTGTCGTCAATACACTGTGTTAGCATAGCATAATCGGTTGATGCACGTTTCCCGGATAGGATGAGATCCAGGTTCGCATCCCGATAGCAAATATATTTTTCGATAAAATTGATTTTATATGTATATTATTCTCAGTGGCGTGCAGTAAGTATCGATTTAGGTTATGCTGTTACCAATGATATTATACAATCATATATAATATATGTACTACAATATATGTTATAACATAGGATTATAAACTTTCGTTTAACCAACGTCTTTAGGAAAAATGAATACGACCTTACCATGTATTTATTTGTAACTTTAGAGTACTATTAATAATGTTTTTAAAGTTTAAGTTTTAACATAAAATAATATCTTCTAACACGTATAAAAATATATTAACGTTTTTAAAATCAATTTTTATTACTTAACATGATTCTTTTATTGTTTGAAAATCCTTCACGAAATAATTATTTTTATTAAAGGTTAACCGTAGGAAATAGTTCTGCCAATAGCTTTTTGTTTTTAATGTTTCTAATGCTAAAATATGTTTCCATTTATGTTGATCCAATTATTTAATTTATATTTAAATGAACATAAAACTGCTACTAACTTATACATCGACCCAATACAATGGTGTACAACGTTTTCAAAAAAAAATTACCGACTTATCAGAAAACACAAGACAAATGGCGCTCCTCGCTTACCTGCGCCCGCTTCAGGACTCGGACTTACAAATTGTAGAAAGGCCATAATTCATAAATGGTTAGAGTGTTATCGGCCGTTTGGAAAAATAAAAGGGAACGAAGACATGAGAAATGGTCGGTAATGCACTTTTGGGTCTAAGTGGGCGGTTCACCCTAACACGATTTTATACAGGCTGTTCGCGAAGGTTCTATTCGAAATGGTAATACTGTGTTATTTGCAATTAACCGGTTGATCTTGTTGTTTCACGTGACGGCAGCGCTCGTCGGACGATCAATCGTTTACCACGGCGCAATTTCAAGGTCACGCTCGTCTGTCAGTCTGGTGTTTTATTTTTGAAATAATACATGCATGGCTAACTGAAGGTTCTAGCGGGGGTGTTTTCCAATAGGAGGGTGACTTCAGGCAATGAAGTGAACGGCGCTTTGAATGGAATTATATATAACGGGAATTTGTCAACCGAGGCAAGACTAGCGGTGCACAATGGAGTGTGCTGGTACTGACACTCATGTATGGAAGTGCAGCCTGGAGCTGGCAGAAGAGGAATGAAAGGATCGCTTAGGCGTATATGTGAATGACGAAATAAGGAAATAGTGTAAAGCTGATGTTAGTATAATGAGTAAATTAGTTTAGGTGGTGTGGTCATATGCAACGGATGAACGAAGAGAGAACGGTGAGAAAGATATATGACACAAGTGTTGATGGCACCAGAAATAGAAGACGATCGCGGATAATGAAGGATGGTTCTGTTAGAAGCATCAACAATCGGCGAGCTTGTGTGAGAAGATGTACGAATGTGGATGAGGCGAGAATTGAGTGTGGCGCTCTATCCTCTCTGCCTAACCCCGCGGGGAAACGGCGTGATGGTAAGTTAATTAATTAGTTAGTTAGTTCTCCAATATTTGGTTTAACGGATCATGCCAGGTCTTTATCTAATATCTAAATTTGTTTTTCGTTCGCGTCTGAATCCGCACAATGAACAAGTATATATAACGCTTAATGTGAAAATAATTTTTCAAATGTTTAAAAATAGTTTCCTGTTCACCCTGTCGGGCGAGATGTTCCATTTTTGGCTAACGAGATCCGTCGTAATTCTATCTCCGGCCGAAATCTGATACCGCCCCCCGATTCTCCTTCATTCCCCTGTAATATTCCGGCCGAGCGAACTCTGCTGTCCTGCTGCTCCTCGCTGCCATGGCGCTTGACCGTGGACGTGGACGCTGTCTGGGGGAGGTTGGAAAAATTAATGTCCCGATAATTTGTCAAATTTTGATCGAAATTCATTGGTTTGGATGATGAACGTCTTCATCGCCCATAGCTCGCGCTTACATTTGCAAATAACGATTGAAGATTCGCCATTTAAATATTGGGCTAGCAAGAAACAAATAGCTATTAAATCATTTGGACGTCATGCTATCTTTTAGTCGGCAGTGAACCAATTTCACGCGGTTAGCAAACAATTTAAATTGTATTTGCAAGTGAACGCATCTCAAGTCAAAATGTTAAGTTGGGTTATGTTTAGAAAATTAAACTAAATTTTATTAAATTTGACGGTTAGCCTCTTTATTACTAGTGATGAGAAAAAATGCCATTTATGAGTCACTGTTGTGATTGTGATTGATATTCGATAATACCAGTGATTGAAAACTGTGACTGTGATCACAGTTTCATTACCAATATCCATCCGCCGTACGATATCATAATACACGAAATAAATTAATAAAGAAAAAAAAACATAATTTATTTATATTATTCAAACGTAATTTGCGTAAAAAACATATTCTAGCATATATAATTAATATGTAACTAATTTAATATCATCACAAAGAGAATAAATACCGTAAAAAAAAGGATCAAATTCTCAGCATTTCGGGTCAAATGCGTAAAATGTTTTGGCAGAATCTACTAGATGACGCCTATCACGAATTATATAACATCATTCTTTCATTCATATGCACATGCGCCGAATCACGTTTCACAACCAAATCTAAATAAAATAAGAAAATGATCGCGAATCACGATATTTCCAGATATTCAATCACCGATCGTGAGTGTGACTTGAAGACATCATATATTTATTTATTACTTATATTGCTGCAAATGCATTTAATTAGCTATAGAAATAACTTATGTGACATTATTAGTTGATTAATCGTGTTCTAATTGCTGAAGACAATGAAGACTATTTGCCGGCGGAAAACATTTTAGAGCTGATCAAAACCTCAATATGATGCTGACCGCTTCAATGGTTGCCAGAAAGATTTATCTAATCATATGCATTAGTAATTTACAAAGAATTGTATTAAATTAATTATTAAGATTAACAGAAAAAAAACCATCCAGAAAGATTATATGAAATGTTACTTTATATATCCTAATATCACTTTATACATTCTCAAAAACTATTTGAGTAGCTTGTTGGTCTAGTGGTTTCGGGAGACCGGCAAGTTAGTTATATTTTCACAGCCCAAGCGCTCAACTTAGTTTGAAAATAGTATGAATATCGATATCACATGACTATCTAAACTATCGAAGATCTTTGTATTAAGACGGAAAATTTGACGCCAGTAAAATGGAAGTGAATGATTAACGTAGTGTAATTGGTAACCAATTCTCCCGGCAAGATAAAAACTCCGGGTTCGAGTCCTTTATATTTTATCGTGATAATTTTTTATTTATTGACAAAATAAAATTATTTTTGAATTCCCCCGCCTCCACCGTGGGAGGGATTGCGACCTGCCGATTTTTTCACGTGGAGGCGAGACGGTCTCGTGTGACCCTGTCGCCGCGCGCCTCGCACGCGCGCCCGGCCCGATAGCGCGGTCGCTCTCTCGCCGGAGGAAACAGACCATTAGCACTAATAGAGAAGACAAACCGAACGTGATCGTGACTTTGGGCGGTTCAAAATCAACTGCTTTTTTAAAATTAAATTTACTACAAATTATTTCGAAGTTTTAACTGGATACGTAGTATTGTTGTGTTATGTTAACTGATCCGTTCACTGCGACATTTTTATCTTACTTTAGTGTATATAATTATCACAGATCATATTTGTTTATACTAATCGTTATTATTCAAGTTTTAAAGCTTATATATATATATAAAGATAGATATGTAAATGCTTATCACGTATTAATGCGTACAGCCATAAGAAAACAAGCTTCTCTCAACTGGCGATGATGATGATGATGAGGTCAGTAGAAATGAATCACAGAAATGTGTTCTTTGTAGGGATACTGCGGCGACAGAATCGAAAATGCTTTCCGGCTATCAGTGTATTTCGTTTTATTTTAGTTACAAACAATACATTCAATTCATTCTAATTTTCCCCACCATTTCAGCGAGCAGGCAGTAAGACGTATTTTATCAAAAAATGATAAAATACGTCTTACTGGCTTTTGTTTGTCTGGCGCCCCGCCGATGATGCACCTTAAATATATTTTTAATAACTGTCTCGTGTCTTTATCATATCATTTTGTTGGCGTCACTTTGGCGACCTCTCAATCCTGTGCGATATAAACATATTTGTTTACTAAATGTTGTTAATCGAGATTTAACAATGTTGACGATAGATGAACCCTATACACAAATTTAAAAGCAGTCCTGACGCGTGATCCAGTCGCTTTGCGAATTATACTATAAGCACTGTACTTCTGGTTCAAAATATGTGAAGAATATATAGAATTCATTGTTTGCATGGTTCACAACAAAGACCCGAGTGTGTTGCGCATCTCTCAGTGAGTGAGACAACATTTCATCATGAAAAATGTCTGAGATATTTTATTAATGCGTAATTAATGCACACTCCTAATCTCTTTCGCGTCACCGCCGACAAACGTCGACTTCGATCCCGAAGATTGAGTTGCGGTCGCCGCGATGAGCCGTCAACAGTCACCGTCTCGACCACCTGTTGTTTTGCGACACGAGAATAATAATAATTCGATATTATCCAATATGGCGGCTTTGTCGGGCTGATCGACCGACCGTCAAGCGACGGGTCGGATTACGCGGCGGCCGACCGCAACTTTCCCATGCCGCGGTGCGGAATGAACGCGGTGGTAAGATAATCAAAAAAATATTGAAAATGAAAAGTCTAGATGTACAATTTTTTTTATTAATTAAACGACGTAAAACGGAGGAGAAGCGATAAGATAATCTTAGATTTATTAATCTTACAATACCATGTATACGTGTTCATATTTTGATCTGGAGATAAACTCCAGATATTAGATTGAGATTAATAGAATAAAAAAAACAAAATAATAGCGATGTTCTGATGACGAGATTCGACACGTGCACACAAATGTCACGTAAAATTACCATCAGTTTCTGGTATCGCGATCTAAACCCACAATTAAGTTGATTTGACAATAAATTTACATGATTCAGAATTTTTAATCAGTATTTATTTTTAAAACGTGAAAACAACCCAACCTAACTTAACCATAAGTATACTAAATTTTCGGCTGTTTCTTTTTAATTTACAATATGTATTTAAATAAAATTAGATGAGCGACTTAGAGAGGTATACCCTATAACAAACAAATATGAAGGACCCTGCAATGGGATCCGAAACGTCTGTCATAGAGGTCGGCGCACACAACACAAGACAGAATCGCTCAGAAAACTACACAAGACAGAATCGCTCAGAAAACTACACAAGAAAAATCTTAAAATTGTGTTATCAACTATATTATATGTTATTTTTTACTAAAACTTATCTTGCACATATTGGCCAAGTTTAATTTTGAATCTATGTAGTTTCTCCTTTCTTATATCATCTGGCATTTTATTAAATATCGATTTCTGAGATTTAGCCCTCTTCCTGAATGGCTGTCTCAGTCTATCTTTTCCTCTTGTATGATGTTCGTACTCATGTTGATTTGCATCTATTTTTATTATAAATTCTGCTGATATTTTTAGTGAGGCTTTAAAAAATGTTAAGGCGAGTCCATGGCATCCCCGTGGAAGGATTATTCCGAGGGATTGGTTTTACTCACAGACAACCAAATATATAGACACGAACGAACGCAAATTTCTTGTTGTAATATTTTCATGTTGGTGTCACGCACGTGCCTTTGGTATCACTTACGCAATCAAATAGTTCTGCGACTTTTTTAAAAAATATGACTCGATTTGATCGAAAATTTAAAAATATGCTTTAATGTAAAAAAATATGTCATCTATCGGGTTTATGTGTGTAGAATGTTCCAAAATATGTCCCTCTCTTATATCTACACTTTATTTCATGTCGATTCATTTACTTGAACTAAATCGCTTACGCTGAGGTGTGATAAAAACATCAAATGCGTAAATAAATCTTCGTAACCTGAAAATGAAGTGTTGTACTCCATACGTAGGATCCAATTGAGTAGTAACAGGGCATGCCCAGAGCAGGTAGTCGGCTTGCGAACGAGTATCCAGAATGTTCTCGCATCCGAGCGGTCTCGTGCGCAAGTTCGTGTTGGAACTTGCCGCAACCCGTTATTAAATCTCCGCGGTGGGAGGATCTAATTAGTTCCTCATTTCGGCAGGTCCGTCCCAGAATCCTCGAATAGGATAATGAAGTCTTCCGGTCGGACCGCTGCGGCGCTGTACTCCGGCCAGGACTCTTCAATTAGGGAGCCGCCCTGGCCGCTCGCGGTTTCCGCCCACCGGCGCCTTTGATCCGTTCCCGCCGTACTCTTATTTATATTGTAGAAACTAAATTGCTCATCAGGAACTCGGTGCTGTGGGCGTTCCTTTTCGCGCGGAACGTTTGACGTTGTGTGCAAAAGCAAGCACCACTGAGTTTTATTTATTTATTATATTCTTGAAATATACGTAATTGTTGACAGCTCGACCCGAGACTGCTTTGACGGCAATGTTGCTCGCGAGATGCGCGTTTTGTATACAGGGTGTGACAAACTTAGTCCACTACTTTTTATGGGTGGATTCCTGACCATATTACGAGTCGAAAATTTTCAAGGAATATGTGCAAAATCTGCACCGTTACATTTTTACAAAATCATGTTAAGCTTTTAAGTCTACTTTGCGAAATTTATCCGTTATTTATCTTTATTTCAATTAATTGAAATATTTTATTGATTTAAAATTATGCATTTATTAAAAAAATTAAAGGTTATCAAATTAGCTAGACTAATTTTTATCTAGATATTTTAGGGCCTGAGGCAAACATGGATTATAAATTTCACATATATTTTTTTTGAAGTACGTATACTCCAAGCTCAACATGAATTTGTTAAAATTTCAAATAATAATAATTTCCGTAACGGTGCAGAATTTGCACATATTCCTTGAATATTTTTGTTTCATAATTTAATCATGTATCCACCCATAAAATGATTTGAACTAAGTCTGTTATCCAAGTTCATTGATTTTAGAATTTACAGTAAAACATGCGATTTTTTAAACTTCATTATTATAACATTTATTGACAGGGTCGTTAAGACAAGCTATATCCATTTTGAAACGAATGCAGAAAGTAAAATTGACGTCTTATTTTCCTTGTTGCAGCCTGCCAGACACTCCAAACTAGAAAAAGCCGACATCCTCGAAATGACGGTCCGCCACCTGGAGTCACTTCAGCGTCAGCGTGCTGCCGCGGATCCCGCGGTCCTCAACAAATTCCGAGCCGGGTTTACGCAGTGCGCCGGCGAGGTCGGCCGCTTCCCGGGGCTGGACCCGGCCGTGAGGAGGCGACTGCTGCAGCACCTGGCCACCTGCCTCGCCTCGCCGCCCCAGCAGCTGCATCATCAGAACCCGCCGTCGGCCAACTTCTACCTGGCGACGGCGGGCGGGCTGCAGCTGCTCCCGACGAGGCTTCCCAACGGAGACATCGCCCTGGTTCTTCCCGCGCAGGCCCCCGCGACCGCCGCTTCCCCCCTGCCGACCCTCATCCCCATTCCGGCGAGAACGGCTTCCGCGGCGTCCGCATCCTCGACGGCCTCGTCATCCTCGATATCGTCGGAGCTCCCGCCCGACAGTCCGGACGCGCCGCTCGCTCTGGTGACGCGCAGAAAGTCGTGCGATCGAGCCATGGAAGAAGAGAAGCCGTGGAGGCCGTGGTGATGACGGAGACTAGTGAGGTATAAAAGAGTATAAGCTTTAGGAAGTATCGCCGCGTGATATCGAACGTGACTTCCGTTGGACTGCACTAATGTCTTCCTCGTCCCCGGAAGCGGACGTTAGGTTTATTTGTAGAACTGTAATAATTATTCATATATTTTATGCTGGAGACGTGTTCGACCAGGGGGCGTGAGTTTACTGCGCAATAACTGCTCGGTGCACATCTGGGAAAATCCCAATCGAATATCTATTTCATACCACCAATTCCTACGCAAGTCTTTTGTGATATTTGATATAAGCGGTGGATGCTGTCGGATGCTCACATATGTTATACAACATTTTGTAACGAACATTATTTCTGACTATGTGTCGAATGTAAAGAACCATTTTTATTTGTAGCGCATTCTTCATTCCACAAATATTTATCGGTTAACGAAACATGAAATTAAATGCAAATATGATATAATAATGTCGACTGTATAATAATTGTTAACCGGTATAAGGACATTGGCCGGTACATGATTGTTTGTAATATGTATATATATAATGTTATTTTATAACACGTGATGAAAGAGCTAATTGCTTTGTCTAGTTCCTTTAATGTTTAGTTTAGGTGTAAGTGAACGAAAGCAATGAAACGGGCCAGTTGAAAACGCTTTGTACCTTATCCAATACACTTGTAAAATTGTCATAAAAATGTAAAAAAGTATAAATAAATATTATGTATTTTTTTTTTTTGGTTGGTCCCCCTTTAGTCTGTATTTTTATAAAAAAAAAGTCAAAAATAAAAAATAAAATATTTTTAGAAATAATAGCACCTACTCTACTTTATTCAGGATTTATACAGAATGTAACTGAACAAGTCAACAATATTTTATGGGTGGATACCTGAATAAATTACGAGTCGAAAATGTTTAAGGAATATGTGCAAATTCTACACCTTTACGGAAATTATTATTGTTTGAAAATTTGCGAAATAAATCATCTAACAAAAAATAGTCTAGCCGCTCGAAATTCAATAAAATATTTTAATTATTCGAAATAATCGCACAATTAGATTTTTTTATATCTCTGACATGGTTGAGATTAGGCACATATCCCTTGAACATTTTCGACTCGAAATTTAGTCAGGTATCCCACCCGTAAAGTATTGTGGATTAGGTGTGTTACATTCTGTATAATACTTCTATCAAAATACTGCCAAAGTATTCGAAAAAAATATTTTAAAAAAAATCTTGTCTATTAATATTTTCATCTTCATCATTAAGGCTGTCTTCCCTTAAGGATTACTTATATAAAAAAATGCTGATTCACGGAGAATAATTGCTAGTGGCAGGCTGTGATACACAACCATGCTACCAAATTGGATCGCTCAATGGTATTCTTGAAACGTCATAACAAAAGGTTGTGTTATGAATATTGATTCCTGCCGTTCCCTTCTCGGAATTTTAATTACACCTTTCATTAAGTACTCGGAAAACTCTCTAGACTCTAAATTATCTGTGGCCATCTTTTGATTTGAATATCAATTTTATAGTATCTAGCAAGGCCCGGATGTCAGTTGCGGAGGGCGAATTTCATTTTCAGGTTGATTCATAAATTAGTGCCGTTTTATTATAACATTGAAAAATTTACTTTAAAAAAAAACATTTTAACCCTTTGTATATATATTCACCAATATTATATATATTAATTGTTTCTTGGAGGTTTTCCTGATAAAAAAGGATTGATAAAGTCATGGACTTCAATCAATACTTTTAGCAATCTGTTGATCAAGGTACGGAGAGCAAGGGAGGTGTTGAAAAACAGATTTTATTTTAGATGCTTCAGGTATGGGATACTAATTAATGGGCGAAGATGCACTAATTAATTGTCAATTTTGGGTCGTCATTTAAATTTAATACTTTTATATAACAATATTTACAAAACAACATACTGCTTCGTAACTGACAAACACCTAACTACCTCCTTAACTAAGTAGATGTCAGAAATAAATAGTTTAACGGCACTTATGAATCAACCCAATATATTTCAATTGTAAGACTTTGGACCTTATAAATAGTCTTTTTTCTCGAGATTAGCTGTTAAAATCCGATACATAATGATTGGGTCAATTTATGATTTGCAAATATCATATATACACAATATTACGTAAGTGACAAAAGTATATGCATCCATTTTTGAAGCTATTCTCGAGATAATATTTCCTACGTGGACGGTCCTCTAAACATTTTTTTAGTATGTTTCAAATGAATTATTTTATTTAAAGCATACTAAAAACGGCTTAACAGAAAAATGTGTGCTACAAGAAACTTATCTATATCACATGAATGGAATAACATGGTCCATACACACAGATACCATTGAAGATTATGAGACTGCATTGGTGGCAGTTTCAAAATAATGTTTAACACATCTCACGCGTTTATTTATCTACTTTAAAAAATAAACATTTTATAGCATACCTTAAAACATTGTTATCACAGTACAATATTTCTTAAAAAGACATATTGGGATATTTTTTCACAAATTGTTGCCCAAACGGCGAAGGAAGAAAAACAATTTTAAATTATATTCCTTTTTAATGTTTCCGAAATAATAGCACCTGTGTCTTTTTAATTATATTGAAATATCATTTCAAATTATTGAACTTATCCATAACAAAATTGAAAAATGTTTAGTGTGTTTGTACTGTTGATGTTTTTATATACACGATCTTAGTTTTTTCTTTAATGTGTCTAGAATTATATTCATTTGTTTATAAATTTTGTTCAGTTTGTACCAACCATTGATAAAATTATATAAATAAAATATAGTGTGTAAAAATAAATATTATTTATATGATTTGATGTATTTTAGAATTATTTACTCGCACAAGTGCCTAAACAGCAAAATCATCGTGTCTTCCATTACGATAGGATTTATATATTTTTGGTTATGCGGTTTGGTGACGAGCGCCGAATCGTTTAATTTTGTAAATTATAAAAATCAAATGAATTTATATTTGGATAAATATTATATCAAAATTATATTTTCGATTAAAAATGTTTTAAATATTATATTATATTAAAGTGCCTGTTAATTATTAAAAAAGTGATGATTTTTCAATGATATTTTAAATTTATTGATAGCCATATCGTTATAATGTTACGCATACCTATATGACAATACTTATGTACATTATATTATTTTAAATTGTATATTAATGTGAAAGGTAATTTTTTGTATTCGAAATTGAAGCCAATATTCGAATTAATAAAAATATTATTGCTCAGATAACTAATTTTATTTACACCAGATTTATTCCACCTTACCGTTTTTAATTCACTTTTCAAATTTCGGACAGATTTAAACTGTTTCCTAGCGCATATGATTTAGCTAGTAGAAACATGCAACGAAACATTTGATGGTATGCTGTTTATTGTACGCCGATGATGCAGTATTACGTTTACAGTCTAATAAGTAGAATGTACGCTTTATGCAAGGAAAGCGACCTAACTATGTATGTCAACAAGTCGAAAGTGATGAAGTGGGGAAGGTGCATTATTTATTAAAAATATTGTCGCTGTAGCATAGTTGGATAATGCACCTTCCCCGGTTAGGAAAGAGATCCAGGTTCGAATCCCGGTGGCGCAACAACAATATTTTTCGATAAAAGTGATTTTATATGTATATCTTTCTAATTAATATATTTAAAATATCACAGACCGTCTGTTCTGAATAATTACAACTTCACAATAAGAATGTGTTCTCCTAAAACAAAATATTATACTTGTAGGTAATACATTTTTGGAACAAGTAGATATCGAAAGGAGGTACTGCAGGGAACAAAGTGAATAGCGCTTTGAATGGAATTATATCTAACGGGAATGTGTCAACCGAGGCAAGATTAGCGCTACACAATGGAGTTCTGGTACTGATACTGGAGTATGGAAGTGAGGCTTGGAGCTGGCAGAAGTAGACTGAATGCAGTTGAAATGAAATCGCTTAGACAGATCCATTTATGACAGAGTAAAGAATGTAAAGCCGATCACAGTATAGTAAGTAAGATTAATAAAGGTGGTTTGACCATATTGAACTGATGAATGAGGAGAGATATATCACGCAAGTGTTGATGGCACCAGAAATAGAGAATTTAGTTAGAAACGTATAACTTCACCGGTAATACACATTCACTATATCATATATAACTAGAGGTTTAGGGCGGCCAGGGGGAGGGTTCCTATGTTTTGTCAGGAACCTAAATTGTAATTTGGTGTGGATAACAATTTATGTAAAACATATTTTTATTGGGACAGGAGGTGAAGTAGCCAGGTAGATGGGGGATTGTGTCTATATAGAGAACAGACAGACGTTCACTGTTATATTATACAGATTGTGGTAGATGCATATAAATATTATTTTCAAGATATCTTCATAAACAATAAAAAAATTCATCAACAGTATCGAAATAACATCGGAGGTTAAAAATTTGGCAAAAATGCAGTGATGGCGAACCGTTTGGGCTCGGCGTGTCAGCAATTCATAAAATCTAACTTAACTTTGCTGGCGTGTATTTAATATTTTTAATTTAAATTTAATTGGAAAAAATATGGAACCCGCAGTATATTATTTCAAGTCAATGTTTTAATTGCTTATTTCAATTAATTGTTTTTTTCACAAAGTGAGACCCAAAAGAGATACATATGTAAAATGTACGTAGTGATCAATTCGAACGTTGTTGCTGGCGGGACACGTGTTCTTTGATAACTCTGATACTAGTGAACGCTGGCCTGTCGCCCAAAACGCTGTGACGTATCACATTTGACACGCGTGTCATAGGTTCGCCATCACTGGCCTAATGCGTGCAACGACACTGACTTGTTTTTAATGTTGCCTTTTCTTTGATATTTTCTAATGTTAAAAAAATGTAAACACATTATGTTACTAATATACTTCCACCAAATGTTTCAAATAACACTTCCACACAAAGTGATTGTATTTTATTTAAAATAATTCTTCATTTAAAATGTGGAAGTGTTATTTGATTGTCATGTGCGCCTCCCCAATTAACTATACCGTATGCAATATACGATCGAACAGGTATCAAGTAAGTCATGTATCGTAATTTTAATTTACAATTATTATTCAAAGGTTACAAAGGGCAGCTGTCAATATGGATGGCTACTCGTTAACTTTTTGTGATTGGCAATATAGATAGGGTAGTAGCAACGAAACAAGGATTATTAAAACCCTTTGGATATAAGGATGGTTGATAAAACTATGTCAAGGTATTTCGCATACTAATGTGTACTGTAATAAAATTAATAGAAATCATTGTTTTATTTTTATTTGTACTTATTTAAAGACGTTTGGGTCATATACTTTGGTGCAACACATTCCTAACTACAGTGATAGGAGAGAAAATGATGGTCGAGGAAAAGATTCATGAGCTAGATGATAGTGGAACAGCTGCAGAAGTTATTGATAAGTCAAAGATCTGGCGCAAAATTGGAATCGATAGAGCTACAGCGACAGTGGTATGTATATCAATTAAGAAGCACTAGACATTTATTTTTATTTTTGGAAAAGAGCTATTTTTATAGAAAAAAAAAAGTTTAATTATCAAAGTACGATGTTCTGGTTCTGAACTAGATTCGGAGGAATGCAACTCAACCGATAAAATGTGAATGTATTATTTAATGTTATCACACATTATTAATAAATTGAAATTAAATCGACTAAGTAGAATAGTCTGTAAAATATATAAATTTCCTAAAGCCCATTTCAAGGAGTATTCACAAATGTCGATGGCCTTCTATGGGTTCGCGCACCGGTTCACGGGAATCGGTTGTTACAATTTGAAACCTCTCGCCAAACCGTTTGCCGCTGAATATTTATATTAAAATCATGATCTATAGTGCCAGGTTTGTTTCGAAGTATCGAGAATCGCCGTTTATTTTGGTACCAAATAGTTGAAAATATTCGACACCATTGCCTCTGAAAATGTTATACTTGTGCCAATCCTTTGAAATACCTCTCAAAACTTTTGAAACAGGATATACGATGGTTGGGAATAATAACAAAAATGTATTTAAATCCGGTTAATAATTTGGTGAAAATCACTGGTTACAACGACGCCGTTTCAATCGCAAGACTGTGGAGTCGTGGATTTAAGGTATTTTTAGCGGAGTTGTCAGAAAAAAATTATGTCCCATTTTAATTAATCGATAATGTTTGTGTCATGGATAGGTACTTCATAAAGTAACGAATGTGGATTTTTCAGAAGTCTGGAGCGAGAGCGAATCATCAATACCTGTAGCCGTAAATACTTCGATAGCTAGTCCTGGGTTTTCCATAGGTAATGTTGAATACAGTAATTCAATCTATGCAAATCTACAATACACCAACTAATTCTGCTGGCGAGCTTCCGAAACTTTCTCACAACTGATAATCCGAAAATATATAATACAAAATGTTTTTGTATCACCGCCGTAAATAGTCCGTTCGAACCGAAAAACTGTCTCTTTCCAGTAGCAGCTTTGCTTTTATTTGCTGTTTTTAAATCCACACAAATAGAATACACGTATTCAAATTTTTTTACCAGGCCTACCTATCGAAGTATAAAAGCGCAAAAACAATACCAGATTCATAAGCATACCGGATACATTTATGCGGAATTATATCGCGTTCTCTCGCTCTAGCGCATACGGCTGAGGTGATCGGTGCTGCATCTTTGAACTCTGTGTGAGGAGAAAATTGTTCCGAGTCAGACTGTAAGGTAATGTCGGTAAGAGTCGAAGTCGGTAGATTTTTAAACTCCACAGCATTGGTTTTAATGCACTAGATATTACGAATTGCCTGTTAACAAAGGTTATAATTGTGTATCGATTTATGCCTATGCAACAAAATTATTGAAAAGGCAAAATTATCGGAGCAGTGCGAGTGTCATATCGGAGCAGTGCGAGTGTCATATCGGAGCAGTGCGAGTGTCATATCGGAGCAGTGCGAGTGTCATATCGCAACAGTGGCGTATACTGCTAAAGACACTTTTTGTTGACACTTCCTTGTGATTTTCCCTAGCTTCCCCTGTTCTACACATTTTTAAAGGCCGTTTATTTTTTAATGTCTCACCATCATGGATATGCCTAAAGTATTAAAGTATTTAACTAGCTTTCGTAAGAAAATAAGCGCTCCATCTGTGAGGACTGAGAGTTATTATCCCACAAGAGCAAATAAGCTTAAAATAGATCCAAGAATGAAAACTGCTTTTGGTCAAAGGTTATTCACCTTTCAAGCTCCCGGAATATACAATCAAATTGGAAATAAAATTAGAACTTTATCTGATATTAAGGCTTTTAAAAGGGATGTTTCAAATTGGTTGTTGAAATTATGAAGAGCAAATAGTGAGAATAAACTTTTTTACATAATGAAATAATTTTTATAACTATTTTTGTGTATTTTGATCTTGCATATATCCATTAACCTTATATGTACTTACATTACATATTGTATTGCACATTGGTTTTTTTTCTCTCTTTTATATATATGAGTTTTGATTTTATAAAATGTATTTGTTTAACTATCTATGCATTTTAAAATGTGTGTAAAATATATGTAACAAACTTTTTTTTGCAGCTGTACAAATGTTATATATGTTTAAATAAAAAAATAAAAAATCTAATATAAATATAATATGATATCGCAAATTAAGTTAACTAAAATAAATTATATTCTACTGTCGCGTTGCAACATTAAATTAATTCAAAAGAATCATCTTTTCAGCGTCGCATATCTGTGGTTGCTTTCTAGTAGTTGTGCTAAATCTATGGTTGTTGCCCCCACCTAGTAACAAATTGCACAATTATTGCATCAGATGATCAAGCAGTTATTTCACTTGATATCAACAGACAATAAGCAAGTCATTGAAGCTTTAAAATGTCAGAATTCACGCTCGCGGAGTGCGTCATCACAGATGATAAGCGAAGAAATTGTATAATTTTCCAAGTCTTTTCACTCAAAGCGAATCAAGACTATATCAGAACGGACGTAGTGACGTCATCATATGTATTATCATCACCATCACGTGTTGTCAAGGAGGCACTCGAAGTCCACAAACACCTGATGAACATCAATGAGAATTATGGACTGACATTGACATGATGGGATACCAAAACTCCGTGGTATCCAGCGCTTCGAAACCAGTCCGCACAGATAGTGATCCGGCAATAGATGAACCACACACGTAACGAAATTCATATACCCAGACACAATCTGCTTTCGACACGGTATTGCAAGCAATACTTAACCATAATATCAACACCTGCACGTCGCATCAGTGACAACAGTCTGATAATGGACGAGGTCGAATTCATACACGGTAAAATAGCATTAAAAACACAGAACATTTTCAATCGTTATTAATTCACTGTTGGATGAAGGCCTCTTCGTAACTCTACTATTCTGATAATTTCATCGAGACTTTGGGCGTAAAAGTCTCAGTATTCGACGAACTTGAGGCGAGACTTGTGTGTCAGTACAGAAGAGTGTGGTGCTATATTCTCTCGAAAGTGGCGTGATTGTAAATTAGTTAGTTGTCTGGTAAATATTATTATTTGTCAGGTTTTAGGGGTAGATACATATTTTTAAAATGTGTGAAATTTTCAAGTTCCATTTGGCCAATCTCAATTACATTTTTTAATTTTTATTTTTAATTTATAAATAAGTTACGCGATTATTTCCAAAAATTTGAAATATTTTATTGATTCCAAATTATGTACTGAATACAAAAAATTAAAAGTCATTGAACTTCTTTGCTGTTAGATGGTTTACGGCCTGAAGCAAAGATATATGTAGCTATAATATATATTTTTTATACAACTTTATTATTATTAATAATAATAAAGTTGTATCAATGTGTCCAAAATTTAATAAAAATGAATTGAAAATTCTGGCGTCTGCTATCAGTTTACTCAAAGGTATTTGAGATTCTGTAAAAATAAGGTAGATGGCTCTTTCAAATAATGGAACGATTAAATGTATTAATATCAAAAAAGTAACATATTGGTTCGAAAATTGTCGCTAAATTTTTTGCCGCTGTAGCACAGTTGGATAATGCACCTTCCCCGGTTAGGAAAGAGATCCAGGTTCGAATCCCGGTGGCGCAACAACAATATTTTTCGATAAAAGTGATTTTATATGTATATCTTTCTAATTAATATATTTATAATAATTATGGGTCAATTTTGCAAATATTTATTTCCAAGTACGTAGACATATAACATAACATGATTTTGTAAAAATCTCATACAATATAATATTTTCCGTAACGGCACACAATTTGTTGATACTTCTTGATCATTTTAACTCATAATGTAGTCAGACCCATGAAATATTGTGCACTAGATCTATTGCATTCTTTGTGTGTATGTATGTATATATACATGTATGTATGTATTCACCGTAGTTGGATAATATTAGAATTTCTTCTGGGTTTTTCTGCTGTGGGTTAATTTTTATCGTAACCGACTTTTCGGGTCATATATCCGCGGTCATGATCAGAGCGGACGTGATGACCACAGAAAAAATTATATTATCACCCTTGTCTTGTTTATTCCTCACTAGTATATATTATACATTCCACATGTTCAAACCACACACCTGTGGCCTTATAGAAATCATCTCTTTTACGTTTTTCTATGAAAATGTTGAGGACCAATGTGAAGAAGAGCCCCCCCCCCCCCCGCATTAAAAAAAAACTGATTCGTCGATTTTTAGGATCGAACAATTTGTTTCAGATATCTTACGAAGTAGTCAAACGTAAATGTAAATTGTGTACAGTGAAACTAAAAACAGAATCAGAAATCAGTACAGAATCAGAAACTAAAATCATGCTGAAGTGAAAAGTTTGCAATTAACATAATCTGAACATTCTTTATCTTTAGTACGGCTCATATTCAAATAATACTTTTTAAAATATTTTATTTCTCATAAGCTATGTATGATAGAGAAGATATAGGTGTAATTATGCTTTTTTCACACCAAATATCCAATAATCAATCCACCACAATGTGCATTATTATAAACATTAAATATTTAAAAAAAATTATATGCTTTTGTTTTATTACTATTTTGTTTTGAATACTTTTGAAAAAAATGAATGTCTGTTTTACCTTAACCTTTTAATGTATACTTTCAAATATCTTATGTAATTTATCTGTAATTCTCATTAGACAGTTAGCAGTGGCGTGCCCCGCGCTTTGACTTAGGTTATGCTGCTAATATCGATGCTCTAAAAGAACGATGTACTGCATTGTTACTAGAGTTTGTGATCATCTGAAAGAAATACTTTCAGAAGCATATTTTTATAACCTGTATTAGTTAATTTCCATACTGGAAAAATATAAGTGCTATATATATTATTCTAGAGAAATTCTTCAAGTTTCGACGTAAAGTGTAATAATACCACTGTTCAATCTTTATAATTAATTCGTGGATCATGTCTATTACTTAACCACAACGCCCCTCTCCCTATACCTGAACACGATCTTTTCTGTGGTGTGTTCTCTATGGTTCTTATGAGTCGAAGTTGTACTGTATTAATGTGGTTAAATACAAAGTCAATTGTATAAATTTTATTAAATAAATATATTTAATACAAATTAAGTTATTCAATTAGAAAGATATACGGAAAAAATCAATTTATCGAAAAAATATTTGTTTGCTACCGCGATTCGAACCAGGACCTCTTAATATCCGAGAAAATGTGTTACCATTCCATCACTGTAATCGATTACGTTTACGATAAATATAGAAGTTATATTTTTGACAAATCCATTTTTAAAAGCGATCAACTTTATACTGCGATGAACCCCATTTTTTTTTGTTTAACTTTCTAATTGAATAATTTAATTTATATTAAATTATGTTGCAATATGTTTTCATTAAAAATGAATATATATTACTTCTTCAATATTAACAAAATTACTTAGTGGCCTCATTATATATAAATAATTATGCAAAATACTTTGTTTAAACCATTATTTATTGATTATTCAACATGTTTCGATACCTATGGTATCTTCTACAGGAAACAACTATTCAGAATTTTCCAATCATCTTTTGAAAACAAACCATCATACATATTATACATACAAATACAAGGGGTTTACAGTTAGATAAATTTCTAATTTTAGAAATAATAAAAGGTGTTGATAGCAAGCTAAATATTATAAATAATCAAATCCTCTTTGCAAATAGTCACCTTTTATTTATTTTTTCATATTAGTTCTTACTTATTCACCACTTTACAGTTTTGTATTTTTAATTTCTGTATCCATTATTTCCTGAAGAAGATACCATAGGTATCGAAACATGTTGAATTATCAATAAATAGCGGTTTAAACAAAGTATTTTATCTAATTATGAATGTAGGTTTTCCCATAAGTCTTAATTAATTAATTAAAAAAAAAAATCACGTAATATTTTTAATCAATTATATATTCTCCATCTTTTTCTACTTTTATTCTCCACCTATCAATTAGTTTATTGATACCTGATTCGAAAAAACATTGGTTTTTTGAATCAATAAAAAAATCGATGTCGTTTTTTTACATAAACATTTTTTACATTTGACATTTTTTAAATTTAATTGCATCTCTACCCATTGCATTACAAATATTATTAACTGCTATTGTCGCATTATGTCCAAGTTGAGACCCATACTGCATAATATAGCGTAACTGGATTTCTTTCATCTCTTTCATGTTTTTTTGGGGTCGAAAATATCACACAAAAAAACATCCCGCTACTAACCCTAACATTGAAAATATCTTTAGTTTATATTCATGCAAATGCAAGAAAAAAAAACGTAAAGACTTTTGGGACAACCTGATATTAATTTATAATTTTTTTGATTGTTTCAGTTGAAAACCCCTGATCCTTCGGGAGGTCTGTCTTAGGGAGTCAATATTGATCCGAGCCAGGCGCGTGTCATCCTCAAGCTGCAGAAAATATTAGTTCTGCTCGCGGCACGGTCCATGTTTGCTGTTCTTCGCCGGTCATGATATGCACGGCCAGATAAATCTCAGCTGAACCGACCGCATTCTTCGAGTGCCGGCGATTATAACGTCACGTGGAGCCGAACAAATAATGACGCACGCAATTATGTAAATAATGAGTGTTTGTTTAAATTCGATATCATATTTGTCAGTTTTATAAATGTTTAGATTTACACACTGCAATGGATAACGACATCATTGAACACTTCGAATGTAGTTGGTACGAATGTATCCTGGCATCCTTGCATGTGTCCATTATTATGAACGCGGTCTAAGTCATAAAAAAAATTATGGTTGAAATGAGTTACTCTATTATCTAAATTAGCACTATCGGAATACCTTTGAACGTCGTGACAATACACTGAATATAACGTTTCAAAATTTTCACAATTGTTACACGTTACATCATATTATGTTAATTGGAAACAATGTGACGCGAAATAATTGATAAACTCACTTTTTTTTCAATTTCTTGACTTAGACCACTTTCATAATAATGGGTTCATCAACTGAAAACGTGATAAAGAATAACAATGGAAATGATTTGTTCACTTGCATACTGGAAATCATGTTCCAACGAGAATAGGGATTAGTAGGTATGCGGCGATAGTAGTTATCTATATTTATAAATCTAATTGTATGTTTGTCTATTTTTTACACAATCCTACAATTTTTGATCGATTTAAACCAAATTTTGCATACTATTCAGGACCCAGTGCGAAACACCCCCCTCCACTCCCATCGATATATAAACGCGAAAATTTTAATCAACAAATTTTTGTTGCTATTATGATTATAATAAAGAATGGCCACCCGGACCCACGCGGAAGACTTGGCACAACAAGCTAAACCAGATACTATAATATGGTCCAGTTAGAAGCCTCAATAATCGGCGAGATTGTATGAGAATATGTAAGTTAGTTAGCTGAAGTCGTCACCGGAAATATGGGAAGATGCAAGGTTGAGGTGCGCCTAATCAACTAGCGATGGTGTCTCGGTGATTTTTACCAAGTCTCTCAGTCACACGATATCGTAGTAACCGGCTCCACAGAATCGATTAAATATCGTAAGAAATATCATCGGTCAAAATTAAAAATAACTAGTTATTTGCAACGTTAATAGTTCTTGGAGAAGGCGACGGGGCGCACCCCCCGTGAATGTAACCGATCAAATGAGCAAAGAGAACCGATTATTTTGTCATTTGAAGCTGGAACTGGAACTAGTGCTCCAGCACCGGATGGTCTGCGTTTTTTCAAGGCAAGGCGAGTGTGATAGCGCGATAGGCAGCTCCTCAGTAACAACAATTATATTCGAATGTTTCGGTTTAATGATTATTTAATATCATCACCAGAGGCCGTTATTGGCCGCCTGTGACGTTGGCGCCCGGGCCGCGTGGCGCGTCGCGGTTTGCAGCCAATAATGAAGCTGATAACGAGATGTTGACATGATTTATATCCTGTTGTGTTGTGTCTAGCCTCGTGTGAACGCACACGAGCGGCTGTAACGGATCTATCGGGGAATTGTCGATTTCATATTTACGAGCGCGAGCACTCGTGTATGAGCGAGAGGAATCATTTCTATGACTCAATATCGAAGGTATTTTTTCATCACACGTTTTACATCATTTGCCGAGACTGAAAACCGTTTTAATCCACGACAAAAAAAATCTATAATAATTTGATTCTACATCTTCCGAGAATTAAATAATTATTATTAGAACACATATATTATAGTGAAGTTGTAATTATTCAAAACATAGGTCTGTGATATTTTAAAATTTAATAAAAATGAATTGATAATTCTGGCGTATTTGAGATTCCGTAAAAATAAGGTAGATGGCTCTTTCAAATGATGGAACGATTAAATGTATTAATATCAAAAAGGTATAGGTTCGAAAATTTGTCGCTGTAGCATAGTTGGATAATACACCATCCCCGGTTAGAAAAGAGATCAACAACAATATTTTTCGATATGATTGATTTTATATGTATATATAATTAATATATTTAATTCATATTTTAAGTAGGTACCTACCTACCTAGGTTGGATTCGCAAAACTCAGTTGATTCATTTGAAAATATGGAACGCCCGAAGAGCGATATTTTTTCATATCCAGTATATGACTTGTTGGTCAACGAATATTATAGAATTATTATTTTCAAAATATGTACGCTTACGGCTAACGCTATTAAAAGTGTCACTGACATAGAAACGGCCAGAATTGCTTTAAAATTGAAGATTTTTATTAAATATTAAACTAAAATAACGTAGAATTTATGCTTTCAGAATTATGTCTTGAATAAAACTAAGTCAAAAGCCAATTAACTCCACTTGTCATCACGCCCTTTCACCGCGGGGGCAGGCAGAGAGAATGCATGCTCTTGCATACTTGCCGATTGTTGAGGCTTCTACATATTACATGATACATGAATAAAAATATAATTATCCTCGTCGGTGGTATTTTATACTTCCACAAACAAATCTGGCAGGAACGGTGAATAGTTTATACTATAAAGGTTTCAAATTGTTCAAAAAACTGCCAGCAAATGTGAAGGATGCGACTAGGCTTCCTACTTTTCCATGGTTAAGTGCAGAATATGTAGTATCTAAGTTAAGTAAGTGATCATTTTTCATGTGTTTATTTATTTATAATCTTTTTACCTAATGCTAATCGATATACGATGTATTTTTTTTATTTTTATTATTTATTTTATGATTATCCACTATTCTAGGTTTCAACTCTACTCTTTTGTAGTTAACCCAAATGCTAAAGTAGTTATAAGCATTTATACATTTATTCAACGATGAGGATGTTGAAAAGTACATATTGTCAAAATTCTTTAGTCAAAATTGTCAGTTAGCAACATTTCGTTCTTAACCGATAATAGGTACCTATACCTATTTTGCACATTGCTAAACAAAATTAAATAATTAATGTTTAATTTTTTAGGAGAACACATTCTTATTGTGAAGTTGTAATTATTCAGAACATAGGTCTGTGATATTTTAAATATGAATTAAATATATTAATTAGAAAGATATACATATAAAATCAATTTTATCGAAAAATATTGTTGTTGCGCCACCGGGACTCGAACCTGGATCTCTTTCCTAACCGGGGAAGGTGCTTTATCCAACCAAGCTACAGCGACACCATTTTTAGCGACAATTTTCGACCCTATATGTTACCTTTTTGATATTAATACATTTAATCGTTCCATCATTTGACAGAGCCATCTACCTTATTTTTACAGAATCTCAAATACCTTTGAGTAAACTGATAGCAGACGCCAGAATTATCAATTCATTTTTATTAAATTTTCGACACATTGATGCAACTTTATTATTTAGGAGAACACATTCTTATTGTGAAGTTGTAATTATTGTTATTATTATTATATTATATTAATATATTTAATTCATATTTAATGTTTAATTGCAATTATCTTTTAATCGATGTGATAGCCGTGTGTTTGCCGGCATAGACTAAACCATCGTCTGCCAACCTTGCACGATTGCCGCTGTACATTGATCTATGACCCACCGAGTGCTTCTCTGCACGCCGTCTTCACGCGCATAGGAGCCTCACACCCCCGGGTCTGTCCGCGGTCTGCGGCCATTTTCGCGTGGCAACGAGAGCGCGCCCATGGCGGAAGGGTTGGAGGTTATCGGTGTGTTTTCGTGTGCCGACGACATCCGGTTTGGCTATCGCGCGTCTGACATTCGACTGTCGGTCCTATCGGCTGACCCCGGCGGCCAGGCGCCCCCCAGTGACGTCAGCGGCGGCAATCGCGGCTGAAATAACCCCGCGGTTAACGGTCACGAGCTATTCGGACGGTGCGTGAATAATTGTATTATATTGTGTTATGTACCCACCTTTGCTAATTATCGTAATTCGAAGGAGTGGCCGCGCTGTGGTTGCGAATTCATTTACATATGTTACACGCGACGGTGTTACAGTCACGTAGCGCGGTGCGCTCGGCTATCCAGGGTGGTTGAAAAAAAAAATGATTCGGATTAAAAAAAAAATCTCAGTAAAGTCATGTTTCAGACGCACGTATCATACCAATTCAGTTAAACAAATAAAAATTAGAATACCGGTTTTACAGAACTCCAAAAAAGATGTGGAAAAAAACCGTTTAAAAGTATCATAGACTCTTTACTAATAATAGCTTGCTACGCTTTCACCAGGGTGACCATTTTTTAAATAAAATTAAATATTAGTATTTAAATTTGATGTTGATAATATACGAATATAAATAATTAAGTATTGTGTGGTCTAATAAGTCTTTTATACTATTATAACCCACTATTTTGTGACAAAAATGACATACTATTCGATAGCTTTTTTACTGTCTAAAATATTAATATAGTCGTTTTTTTGTATCTTATATTTTTTTTAATCTTTGGCGTTGAATAATGGAGTGTCAAATTGTGAAAAGGAACATTTTCGATACATACTACTTTTTACCTTTAATCAAGGTTAAATTGGTCATCTAGGTGCTCAACTGGGAAATTCTGCTACCCTCCCCCTACAGTCCCGACCTCGCTCCGTCAGATTAGCATAATTTTCGGTCGCTCTCCAATCAAATGTGTGGCGTTACGTTAAATGGCAACGATGACGAAATGAACTCCTGAACAATAACGGAGAATACATAATTATTGTTTAAAAATTTGATTTTATAATAAATAATTGAACGAAATCGCAAATAATTATTAGACAATTATAAATTAATGTGTTATATTTTAACATAAAACAATCAAGATTGCATACTTATTTATATGACAATTTGACAGCACAGTCTAATGGGGGAATAGTGCGATGATAGAGCGCTCGCTTAGCTAGTGAGAGGTACCAGGATGGATACACAGCGTCTCTAATCATTTTTTGATTTCAATAAGGCACCCGATATCGATCCCGATACAGGAATAGGTAAATGAGTGAGAGAGTATTTAAAAATGTTTCAGTGATAAATTTGACCGGGGATCTCGCTGAATAAACATATTTTGTATTAAAACATATAAATATTCTATTGTATTGTCATTAGATTCTTGACTTTAGACACGCGGGACAGCCTGGTGATGATGAGCGCCAGCTTCTCCTGGCTGTCCATAGTATAATAGATGGACAATACTGTTCAATGAGTAGTTCTTGAAAAATTAAGACAGACATCAACATCATTTCTCGAAGATGTCTTGCATATGTAGTTATCCTGCGGGGATTTAACTAATTTGATGGTTGAGTTTTTGCGTTATATGCATTTTTAATATGCAGTTATGCAGCATCGTCATTTTTTTCAACTTCCTGAAGATTTTTGATAACATCCAGATTTATTATTATTTCAAACCACACATTTCTGCGGTTAGAAATAGTAAAACCATCATGACTAGGTACTCGAGTAATATTCAGAATCGTATGCGCAAAATGGTTAATTATTTTAATTATATTTTTATTTGAATATGCCAGGTTTTTTTATTTTGATAAGGGAGTAGACTACCTACATATCTATAATGTTGTCTGTCCACTGATCGAGTTTTGGTATCCAGAGATTTGTCGGTAAAGATCGGAATGTATCAGTCAGGTCATTCATAATTCGTCGGCTTCGCGCTCAACTCTGTCAGTTATCTCTCGATTACCGGGTTCCGTTCTACTGACTTGATCGGTAAACGAACTCGAAATTTTCACTGTTTCTTTGATTTTATCCCTGTGTTTTAGAATACAGTAAAACATAGACGACATGACACATTTCATAACGTAACTTCTCCGTTGACGACGCGGGACGTAGAAATTTGATAGTTCTTGTACAGAGTACGAAGTGTGAGTGGTCGTTAAACGAGGTGGTCGTTAAGTGAGGAATGGCTGTACTGTCCTTTACTCGTTTTCGAGACAAGTCTTCGAGATATATATCTCATCCGTAAGCACCCGCAATAATACCCGTGCGATCAAAATCGTAAGAGAATTTAAATTGCAGTTACATAATTTACGAATTTGTTCAAGTCAACCAACCCCTATTTTTATACTAATGTGATTCAGACTGAGAGAGTATTTAAATCCATTGCCATCACACAAATCAGAGATTTAACCCCCTCAATGTTAATCATTTTGGTAGATAAAATTAAATTTAAAATTAATTTTGGAATTTCTAAATTGTAAGTGTGCCGGTTTAGAAATAGAAAATATATTAAAGACATTGCACTAGACGTTCGATCACCACACTCAGCAATCAATCTATATACCGTTTTCATATCACAAAATAATTATGGTTCGTGTAAACGAATGAGATTTTTAAAAGATTTTCAACTCGAGACAATCTCTGATATGTGAATTTTTCGATTCTTTTAAGATTTTAAAATTCTTTGGAGACAGCATTCAGCTTTCGTAGTCCTCGTGTACACAACATGTCTCAGAGATTCGTGGGACTCGCGCCTTACTTCACGCTCGTCACATATGTCAAATGTTATCGTCGTTCGTCAGGTGAATCTCGCTAGCGGCAGTTAAAACCAAATAAATGTTTGTACTTTAACGCATTAAATTAACGTTTAATGACTTACACTTACGCTAACTTGTCAGAATAGATACATAATTGTTTGGATCTATGATGGTTTTAGATGACTTCTGTGTAAACGTGTCAAATCTCGCTGTCAGATCGAAGGTCGTCACGGTTTGAGTTATCTCTTTCTACTAATCTCAAGCTTATTTCTCAGTTTATCTCCGGATTAAAATCTCAACACGTATACACGGTACCGAGATTATCTCATTGTGTCTCCTTCCGAACTTTTGAACTTAGTTTGGAAACAATGAATACATTTAATCTTTGCAATTATCAAAACATTTTTTTTTAAATATACATTATGACGTCATCGTGTTGTCAATAATCATTTCGGTAGCTGCTGTACAATCGTGATAGCGCTGTCACGTCACTGACTCCCATTGTGTGCGAAATGTTTTACGTGATTCTTGACACGTCTTAATGTCTGATTATTTGAAATATTAGTGTCAAATAGATTGAAATTTTAGTATAGTGTCCATTGATGTTAATGGTAAATGCTTACATTTGTTTGTATTACCCTCGAGATCTGAAAAAATCTAGAATACATCTCAAAATAAAATTATCTTAATATATTATTGAACAATTGTATGAAATTTTTACGATATCATGTTGAGCCTCATGTCTACGTACTAAAATTCGATGACCGCATATTTTTTGTATTCAATATATAATTTAGAATCAATAAAATATTTTTATTAATTGGATAACTGCGGCATTTTAAACTGCACATTTTTAATATGTATTTTAAGATGCCTGCCACATATTATATTCCCATATAATACACCCGCGTCGCAAAAGAATACTAAGGTATTGGGTGAACATTTGGGCATCTAAACCTAAAGCCTAACACTTACATACTCCATAACGGATGATATATTTACAACCACACGCCCCATACCTCTACAATACTCCTATAAAGCAATGCCGTATGCAAGTAGTACGAAAAATTTTAAGTTACCGATCTCGAGAATTCTCGTGGCGTGCGAGGGTTAAAAGGGACACCCAGGCTTAATAGTGGGCAGTCAATAATAATTATGTCTTCCCGTGTACCGATGGTATTTGATTTTGGGACACTTAATTATACCCCCACATTTGATTTCAGGGTTCGGATTCCCGCAACCCTTACTCATCTTTTCAATTTTTGGTTTGATCGCAACATGGAGTTATTTCAATTCATAATGTTCTCGGTAGCCCGCAGCCGGCGGGGATGAATGCGCACGTGTGGTCGCCACTTGCTCCGGTTAGGTGGTAGGGGGGCTGCGGGGGTACCCAAACCTGAGAATCTGTTCCTCCAGTCTGGAGTACAGGATAAAAAATAATTGACATAAATCTTCGATTACAGGTATAATTAAGGAGAATGGAAGAAAATGGCGGCGGGGGGAGTGATGGACGTTAGTAGATAATTTTTCTAGGTGACAAAATTGTAACGTAGCATTTTACGGTTGGTTAAATCTGCCGGCAGTGGTGTGTGGAGTGTGAGTCCCCTATTTGTTTACCTTGAAAAGGAGTCTCCTCACTTCCTCTCTACTCCCCAGCTCTGACGCTGCACTTTGCTAACATTGAAACATTAACTCGTGTTTTTCTGTTTTTACCTTGCAACTTGTTTTCTATATACTCTATGTAACTTGCATTTATGTACATTTAACATTATTTATATTTATATTGATAATTTTTTTTTTCTGTAATCATGATTGTTAATCCTTTATACTCATTTGTATTATCTTTATTAATAAATTGATTCTGCCCGGGGACAATGAGGGCAACTTTTTTTTTTGGCAGCTGCGCTGTATCGTCCTGCGAGGTGCTATCGACCAGTCGCCATAGTAGCATTAAAATAATGCCAACCAGGCGGCGAAAGTGTAGGACAGAGATAGGAGCCTCGAGCTTATCACATCGGTCTTGGGTAAGCGGTGGATATTTAAACTATAGCATTTTACGCCCTAAGACGCGATTGGTCAGGCGAGTTGTTTGATATGTGATTGATAAAAAAAAAGTATTAAATCACCCGATATAGTCTTAGTTCTCAATGAATGCGCATATCTTTGAATGTTTGACCCAATTTACCCGAATTGAATGAATGAAGGGTATAAAGAACAATAACGGCGAGTTTCGTAGGAAACAATGCCTGAGATCCGGATCCGGGCTACGCACAGGTGAACATTTAAACATACAACATTTAGGTTGAATAGAAATTTAAATTAAAATAGATTTATTTCGGATTACAAGTGGTATCGGTGACATCGCCATGTGGATGTACTGCATTAATTATATATGAGAACGTCGGATTATTTTATATTATGAAGTTGGCTACGAGCTTATGGAGTAAAAATAAATATAAAACAAATAATAGATATCTCATACAGACGAAGCTATTTTTTAAAATTATATTTAATAGAAATATATGGATGTATGGGTAATTACAGGGCTTACGACCCGTTTTCGGCTGGCTTAAGTGATCACTTTACACAGTGTAACCATTCTCACCCATTAATCAATCTCCATATCTATAAATTTTTTGGAAGATGTATATATGTTAATAAGTGGAAACACTTCGAGTACAACTACACTATAGCGATCTATGGACTAAATTTGATATTAATTTCCCTGAAACAGCACAGATGTCACAATGAGATTTTTTTTATTTTATTATTATTTAAAGTAGTATTCTTTATCTGTAAAATGTTTTTATAACACATTATACTAGAATAAGTCTGAAAAATCAATTTTTATATATTTTGACCAGTATATCATTAGCAATAATAAATATCTTAAATCACTTCACAAATTCACCATCAAGTTAATAAATTATAATAAAATGTAATAATTTTTAAAATATCTGTCTACGTATTACATTAATCACTTCGATTAATTTGACATTGATCGGTTTTGTTGTCATTGTATAATATTTATATTCGTAAATATGATAACAAATTAACTATTGGAAAAAGACGTGACGGCATTTTACACTATGATGAGTAGGACACAGAGTGACGTCTGTCAATAAAAAAAACACTTACATAGCGGCGCGCGCATCGATCGGTAGCGGCCTATCAGACTCCGTCGAGACGATATATTTTATTAATTACAACGATATTGTGTCTTAATAATTTTATTTCTCATTATAAGCCAAGTTGAACACAAAAATATCTGAACACAAATAGTGGTCCGAATTATGGAGACGGATATCTTTCTATGCGTATCTTTCTGATACATTCACTCACAACTTAATATACCTTTGTTGCTTTTTTAGACAACGACGAAAATTCTCCGAATACTTATGAGCTGTGCCAAAAATTTAAGTTTCAGTTCCTTTATCACGGGTCGTGGCTGCCAGAGACACACACATGTTGCACGACAACTTATAAATCTATATGTAAGTGTAAAAACCTTGCACCGGTTTGTTACGGCTGCAAATGATGATTTCTACTTGTGTGAAGGAATTCAGATAGTCAAGATAACGCGATGCAACAGCAGTACAGTTTATTACAGATCTCACAATTATAAGTATAAATATATATATTAGATGTGTTCTGATCTACGATAACGCCCAAGAGCCGCCGATAACGATAAGAGAGCGCGCGCCCATGCGCGACGCTCTTTTATCCCTTCCACGCTTTCATTCTTGCCAACATGCGCGCGTCACACATGCGTTACATCATGATACATTAAAGTAGGTATACGTATATTTTTTTATTTTAAGTTCATGCATAATGAAACTGCACTGCAATTCCTGACACCTGTAGGATACACCGGTGAGGATGTAAACAGTTTCAAATACCTGGGAATATAAATACAATGGAAATATAAAATCTATTAACCTTTCCTTTACGATGCTAAAATGAAAACACGTGTTCCGGTGTTGTAAACTCAGTGTACATGGAGACTTTTGCGATTTTTAAGTCGGATAAATATGAATATTTTACATATATTTACTCATATTAATCATTCAAATAATAGTTGACACACATGTATATATAAATTATGGTGTAAAAGTGCTAAAAAACATTGATCATCATAAAGACGCATAAGACACGTCTAACTCGGCCAGCGCACGCTCTGCCACTAAAGTGACAATCGGCACCCCGCGCCCCGTGCACTGTGCCGACCGTACCACTGGTCCCTACATACTATGCAAAATATGTCCACTGTCTCTAACTAGACCAAAACCTGTGCTAAAGGAATCAGGTTCATCCTGTGAAAATCTAAACAATTAATCTCATTTAATCCAGAAGTTATAAAATTGAGTAGCCAGATATTTAAATGAATTAAATAACGAAATTGAATAATTTAAAAATATAAGATATTTTGAATTGACAAAAATATTCTATATAAAAAATGAAAGAGAATAAATAGAAAAAAAAGATGTCATCTTTTTTTTTCTTTAGCTGTATGTTTTCCAAATAAAATAAAAATTTGATCTGTTAAAATAATTTAGCAATATTTAGGTTTTAAAAAGAATTTTCAAAAAAGATTTATATTTTATATTTAGAACCAAAAACCAATAAAAAAAAATTTAACAAAGATTTAGAAAATGTTTTTATATACGCTAAATAATTTTGACAGAACAAAATATTTTTTTTTTGGAAAACATACAGTTAAAAAATTGTGTCCATAGCGGTAATAAAAGTATCATGTAAAATAAAATTATATAAAAAATTGTAATAGGTATCTAAAAACAATAAACAGATGGTAAGGAAATTCTTAATAATCAAATAAATTTATCCATTAGCCCCATATTAGATATGTTTCCTTTAAAATAAATTTAATATCCATCAACACTATACTTTCCCCTTCCTTAATATTCCTTCTAACTGTATATGCATTCCGTCTCTCTCTTTCGCATATAATTTTATATTCTGTCTCCTTTGATGTTCTATTTAACTGTATATGTTTTCTGTCTCTCTTCTTCACATGTAATTTTATACTCTATCTCCCTCTTTATGTATAAGTGCACTCTTTTTGTATTTATTGTTAGTTTTAAATACGCCCTGACTGAGCTTGAACTAAGCGAAACCGGATGGCGTGTAATAAAATTCATGATTTCATACAAAGTGATAAATATATGTTTTATAATATTTTTATATAAATATAAATATCTCTTTCTAGCTGATAAATTTAATTAGTATTTTATGTCAATAATGTGGAGTCAAACGGCCTCCCACTTTTGATGGCCATCGGAAACATCTCGGCTGTATGTGTGCCTGCCTACTGATATGAAACATATTTACTATCACACTAAATTTCAATTACATTATCATATCTTCCACGCTGAAGATAATTCAATATTTATTTCGACAAATAATAAAGCCGATAATGTCAAAATAACAGATGATACAAGGGCCAACATTCAATAGGAGATTTTTTTTCAAGATATGTGAATTTTTGTCATTAATTTATAACATGAAATTCGGCGCATTTTTTGTTTGCACACAAAATATTAATAGTATTATACAACATATCAGAAGTTTGTAATAATTGAGACATTACTAGGATTTTTTGAGGCATTCTTCTTCTTTTTCAGTGTCCTGGAAACATTTTGCTTATTAGACTTTGTTGACATACATGTTTTTGTTGTGACAGAGGTGAACATAAGATATGATTATATTGCAATTAAATATAATACTCGTAGTTTATTATGTGAGATGAAGTAGACTGTACCTCTGATATATACAGCATTGATTATTTCTATACGAACATTTTATGAATTGTGTTTTTAAAATTGCGAAATATGTTAATGATATCAGGAGTATAAACAACTGATTATATATTAATTAATAAATAATACTATATTTACTTGTTTGCTTTTATAATATTTGATTTTCTATCAACACTTTTACTTATATCTAAAATTTCAAATTTATCTATCTATAAAACCTTAGTATTTGTATACATAATTTCAAAGTCATAAATAACCAAATCTTTTTTCATCTTATAAAATCACAATTTAAATTTGTTTTCACAGTAGTTCTTAATTAGTTACCCACCACTTATACTATTAAAGTTTTGTTTTTGTCTATGCTTGCATTTTTAATTTGAATATACATTGTTTCCTGAAGAAGATACCATAGGAATCGAAACATGTTGAGTTTTGAAAAGTGTTTCTTATTAGGAGAACACATTCTTATTTATGAAGTTTTAATTATTCAGAACATAGGTCTGTGATATTTTAAATATGAATTAAATATATTAATTAGAAAGATATACGTATAAAATCAATTTTATCGAAAAATATTGTAATATATATGTATATCTTTCTAATTAATATATTTAAAAGTGTTTCTTCTTATTATTTAATTTTTTAATTAAATATAGGATAACTTGTTTAATGTCTGCAAAATTACTCTGTGGCCTCATTTTCTATTAATAATTATACAAAATACTTTGTTTAAACCACTATTTATTAATTATTCTACATGTTTCGATACCTGTGGTATCATCTTCAGGAAACAATGTATATACTATACTGAAATTAAAAATACAAGCATTGATAAAAACGATACTATAAAATGGTGAATAAGTGAGAACTAAAATGAAAACAAATTAAATTAAACGGTGACTATTTGCAAAAAGGATTTGGTTATTTTAAATTTATTTTACATATTAGTTATTACTTATTCACAATTTTATAGTTTTGTTTTTATCTATGCTTGTATTTTTAATTTCAGTATACATTGTTCAGTATACCAGAATACATTGTGTATTGCACCTAGGATTGACATATTCAATTTATTCATAATTATTTATTGTGAAATTTTAATGAATGTTGAATAATATGAATGGATTTAATTCAACTCCAACTTCAACTTTTTTACTTTTAACTCCAAATAAAACACATTATATCGTAATGGTTTTTTTAAAAAAAAAAAAACACTAATTTGGTAAGTGATAAAGTAAATCATCCCCACCTGTCGTATTTAACAGCGAAATGAAGAGCTCCACGGAGTAATGATAGGGCCGCCGTGCAGTAGGCCCAGAAAAGCTAAATTACGTAGTGTTCAAAAAATAACATGCGTACAAATTACCGAGTAGCCGCACGGTGGCTGCAAGCGGAATTTTGATAATCTTAGGAATGTATCTAATTTGAAGTCAGAGTTTTATTTTTGAGATATCCGTGTACTGAAAATATTTTAATAACAATTTTATTGCAAACAACATTTAGTTTAGTTTAAAGTAGGTTACGCACTTGAGTGGGTACCGTAGATATGTTTTTACCCTAATAGCACGCGTATGTTGACGAGGATTGTCACCTCGAGAGCTCGTAACGGACGGTACAGTCAAACGCGAAGTGAGGTATAATTCATTGCCGCGTGTGTTTTGTGTGCAGAGTACAATGACGTAGTGATCTTACAAATCTATACCTATAAATCTTTGAGATTAAAGATCAAAGTGATTTATAGATTCGTGCTTTCGTTGTCTAACAAAAATGTTAGTACAAGAGATGTCGTCAAAAGGGCATAATCGGGCCTATTCTCAAAATTGCAATATTGAAATGAAGGTGATTGTTACACCAACCCTCAAAAATAGACAGTATGTAAATTAACGTCCGTGTTATATTTGAATGAGAGAGAGGGAGAGAGAGTGAGGGAGTGAGGGAGATAAACGTACCATAATCTGTCAAAACATAAAAATGGCAACAGGATTGGCCGTGATTCTTCACTACGACGCTGCGGATGAGGTCATAAATTACCTATTGATTTCCTCATCCGCAGCGTCGTAGTGAAGAATCACGGCCAATCCTGTTGCCATTTTTATGTTTTGACAGATTATGGTACGTTTATCTCCCTCACTCCCTCACTCTCTCTCCCTCTCTCTCATTCAAATATAACACGGACGTTAATTTACATACTGTCTATTTTTGAGGGTTGGTGTAACAATCACCTTCATTTCAATATTGCAATTTTGAGAATAGGCCTGATTATATGTTTCGTATTCGTAAAACACACTTTTGGCGCGATTTTAATATCGACCGCACATCATGCTGTCACATGTCCGCGTCGAAATTCCTTCCTCGACCCATATTCTACTGCTTGCCCTCTGGGTGAATTGGAAGCCTGACGCCATCGGGCGTCATTGAATTAATATTGTTTTGTTTGATCTCGACAAGGCGATATCATTCGCGGTGCGGACAGATTACCTTCAGTGCAGTGGAGCACTGATTTATGTGATATTGTGTTGTGATTATATTGTTTGTGCGTGAACTGTGACATCACCGTCTTCAGTCAGGAGCGGAGATGGTCGACCATTCTCGTGCACGCAGTGTGTGATTTCGGCAGCTACTGCATGGACTTCGGAGGCGTCATACTTGAAGTAAGGCGAGCATTCCTTCTAAATCCTGGTTCTCCGAGATCGCTGGTCCTTTGAAAAAATCCCTTTCCTTTAATCAACCTCTTCCTATGTCCGTCTTCCGATTTCCTTTCCCATCTTAATTATCGTAATCCTCTTCACGGGAAGTGCGACCCGGAGATTGCACATTATATATACGTGTATCATTAGCAGACACTATAAATTCACTAAAGAATGAAGAATAAAGGTCTTTTGTACCTTTAGTCCTTTGTCAATCTACGATATATCACTTTCACTTCTTGTATTGAACTGTTCCGATAATTTCGTATATCCAACAAGAGTTGTTTTCCTTCTAGATCTGACGATTCACTAGGTTATCTGTTCGATTTGCAATATGGCCCAACTATTTTCATATACGGTTTACAGCAGTGAGAACAGTGGCGTGCAGTAAGTATAGATTTAGGTTATGCTGTTACCAATGATATTATACAATCATATATAATATATGTACTTTCGTTTAACCAACGTCTTTGGATAAAATAAATCCGTCGTTTATACGACCCTAACATGTATTTATTTATAATTTTAGAGTACTATTAATAGTGTTTTTAAAATTTAAGTTTTAACGTAAAAAAATACTTTCTTTCCTATATAAAAATGTATGGACGTTTTTAAGGACACTTTCTATGACTGAACATGATTCATTTATTGTTTGAAAATATTTCACGTAATAACTAAAGGAAATAATTATTTTTATTAAAGGTTAAATAGGAATTACGTAGGAAATAGTTCTGCCAATTGCTATTTGTTTTTCTCAAATCAATAACCAATCCATGCACCAAATATAAAGAACAATCACGAAATCAACAGGTTTAAAACAGTAAGATAGTAAAATTCGCGAATTAATAAAAGAGGAAGTAGACACTTCAATGATTTGCACGCAGTTGTGACCCTTTCTAATGTTATTCTGTTAATAAACAGCATAGGTAACGACTCCATACAAAACGGATCAACCGAAAGGAATTTTCAATTCAATAAATATCCATTTATATGACGCAAGTGTCGATGGCACCAGAAATAGAGGACGTCCGCGAAAGACTTGTCTCGACCACGTAAACCAGATACTAGAGGTGATCCTATTAGAAGCGTCAACAATCAATGAGCTTGTATGAGAAGATGCATGAATACGAATGAGGCGAAAATTGTATGTCAGGATAGAAGAGTGTGGCGCTCTATCCTCTCTGTCTACCCCCGCGGTGAAACGGCATAATGGTAAGTTAGTTAATTAATAAAAAAGTATTTCTTCTTTTAAATGCCACTTTTAGTTTTGAGACGATGTCTCTCAAACGTTTATTTGAAATGGATAAAAATATTTTTTTTTAGTTTTTCGTTGTATCCATAATTTGCCGCCTCTCGATAGTGCCGCCCTGAGGCGTTACCTTACTTACTTAATCTCCAGAGACGTACCCATGTTAGACGTGTAACTGCTTAACAGGATAATTTATTAAATTATTCTAAAATTACACAGCACTAATATTAATTATTTATTACGTATCGTGAGAGATTATTCTGTCCACATTCATCCTGCATATAAAATATAATGTTTTCCAATGAATTACACATAGTATTCAATAACATAAATATTTTTCAAGTACATAAATAGTATTATTAATTAAAAAAATATCTATATACACAATGTTCAAAACGATACATGCATAACATTGAATCAAGGTATAACATAAAATTGTGAATAATAAAATGCTACATCAAAATTTGGTCTAAAACACTCATTACTGAAATAATAATACTCACAGAGCATCACTTATATGGCCTACTCGTTCATCTCACATTACTTCACTTCGTGTTAATCTTTGAGGACACCAAAAGCAAAGTCAACAAAAGGCAGTATCTACAAAATAATATTTTTTAGGAGAACACATTCTTATTGTGAAGTTGTAATTATTCAGAACATAGTTCTGTGATATTTAATTCATATTTACAAAATAATAATTAATAAATAGAATTAACATTGAAGTGTGATGAAATAAGGCTTGATGAAGGCTAACTCTATAAGGCAGGGGACTGCAGACTTTCCAGTGAGATGAGAAAAATATTTAGTCAATTTTTATGGAGCCGCAACGAAGAAAAACGAGATAAAATTTAGAACACATTCTTATTGTGAAGTTGTAATTATTCAGAACATAGGTCTGTGATATTTTAAATATGAATTAAATATATTAATTATAAAGATATACATATAAAATCAAATCAAAGATTCTGTAAAAATAAGGTAGATAGCTCTGTCAAATGATGGAACGATTAAATGTATTAATATCAAAAAGGTCGAAAATTGTCGCTAAAAATAATGTCGCTGTAGCTTAGTTGGATAAAGCACCTTCCCCGGTTAGGAAAGAGATCCAGGTTCGAATCCCGGTGGAGCAACAACAATATTTTTCGATAAAATTGATTTTATATGTATATCTTTATAATTAATATATTTAATTCATATTTGAGATAAAATTAAGATCTTTGTTTAAAACTCAAATTCACAATGCAGTCGTCGGCTACAATATATGCGAGATATAATCTTCAGTAGTTCAGTTCTCTACTTATAAAACGAGAAAACTTAAATAATGAACCATTCATAAAACATTTTTTAAGCTTTGTAAAGTTTATTAGTTACAACTATGACCTTGCATCGCTTTCGAAGCTTTCTTATGTGTGTCAAGTAACTAGTTGTTGAATTTTAGGCATGATTGTAAATTATCGTCGGTTAATTTTCTTCTTAACTTCTTTTTTTATTAGATTCATGGAAGATAATGTTTGTTCGCATAAACAGGTAGACCCAAAGATTATGAGAAAGGTAAATGCTAGTTTTTTTTAATTGTATCATGTTTCAGGCAAACTATTTCATGTATCAAATATGTTGATGAAATTATGAGCTGGAATTGAAGAGCCACAAATGCACTATGAAAAGAGCGCGGTCTACCGACGCTTTGGGGAATACGGAATTCAGATTCTCTGCAAAAAATTTCGAGTAATTAATTAAGTACAAATATTATTTTTTCACAGTAATAGAGCATTTTAAACATAATCTTCACATAACATTTTTTGTTAAGAATATTGTGTTACATCTATATTAAAAGTCGCGTGTGTTACATTTAGAACACCTGTATAGTAAACCTGATTGGTTTAGCGGCTGACTGGGTGCAAATATATTTGCAAATCCAAAGTTCACGACTTGATCTCTGCATCCGGCAGTCATAAATTAATACTGTTTTCACAATTCAGGCATTGCAGTTGCTGCACACATATATCATACAAATGTTAAAGTGATGTCCTTGAGATTGTGTGAATGTGTGTGTGTCAGCGCGCCAGCACCGCCGGTTTTAGATGTATGTGGGTGTGTGTGGGGCGGGCTTAAAAGGATGGCGCGCGCTGAGCGCTGCCTCTTTTCTCTACCGTTTGTCTCCGTGAATAGTTGTATACTTTGTGCCATAACAGTATTATTATTAAGATTATAATTGGTACATAAAGAGTTTTTCATAGGACTACCAACAATCTTCGGTGAGGTATACAACTTACATAATACCGATGTTGTAAATCTATTCTAAATATGAATTAAATATATTAATTAGAAAGATATACATATAAAATCAATTTTAACGAAAAATATTGTTGTTGTGCCACCGGGATTCGAACCTAGATCTCTTTCCTAAGCGGGGAAGGTGCATTATCCAACTATGCTACAGCGACAATATTTTTAGCGACAAAATTTTCAAATAATGGAACGATTAAATGTATTAATATCAAAAAGGTAACATATAGGTTCGAAAATTTGTCGCTAAAATATTATCGCTGTAGCATAGTTGGATAATGCACTTTCCCCGGTTAGGAAAGAGATCCCGGTGGCGCAACAACAATATTTTTCTATAAAGTTGATTTTATATCTATATCTTTCTAATTAATATATTTAGAATAAATTTACAACATCGGTATTATAGGCAGTTTTCATAAGGTTGTTTTTTTGTGTGGCTTGAGTTCGGATTGAATATTTCTTCACTGCCAAATAATTACCCCCGGGGGAGGGGGGTTGCGCGCGCGTGCGCACTTCACACGCCGCGCGTTTACCATAACTCGCGCCTGTGTGGCCGCCCAGCCGCATCGCGAGGTCCAAATTAAATAAGATTGCATGTAACTAAATTATCAACGGACAATTACAGCTCGGGCAGTGGTACCCGACCAGTGCGACCACCCAGCAGTCCTCGCCCGGGACTGCTAATTGTGGTTAATTACGATGAGTATTGCCAGTCGCGCTGTATCGAGCAGTCTCGCAAAAGATGAGAAAAATATTAGAGATTGTAATTAGGTATCGCATCGTCTGGCGGTAGAGGGTTCGTTCTAACTCGACGATTCTTGTAAGAACAATTAGGAGGTATCTGATATAATAATAATAATAATGTATTTATTCCAGCGTGATCAGGTTTTTTTTACCCGATTCGCCATAGAGATAATTCATATTATTATGTTATACATTAAAGTTACGAAATAAATATAATGCTATGAAAATGAAAAAAAAAAAAAACAAAGGAAAATATTAATAAATAAAAAGTTCACACATATATACACACAAAATATAAATATTACATATGTAGCTATTTCAGTCACGGCCATTGTTGTACATGTAGCTATTCTGTAGGCGCTGCCATTCTCTGGTCAGGGCACCAGCTTTCCATGAAAACGCCGCTTGCACTAGAGAGTTGGTGCTGAGCTCCAGCCACAGCTTTACGCCCGCAACTCGGTATCTCAGCAGCGGAACGAATCCATGTATACGGCCATCGGTAAACATTGTAGATGCGCTGTAATAACAGTATTCTGTACTGAATTCGGAGACGGTTATACGTCACTTGCTTGTATTTCGACCAGAGCTCGCAGGTATACATGCTGGTGAAGAACGATTTAAACAGGATGCTCTTCACCTCCTTACTGCATCGGTAGAAACGTCGTGACAACATATTTGCACGAACGCTAAACTGTCTCCTCTGCCGTTCTATATCGTCATCGTCTTATCCATATTCATTGAATATATGGCCAAGGTATTTGACCTAATTTTGAACGCTCAATTTTGTGCCGTCCAGCCACACGGGAGGGATATTATCTGGCCCTTTTCCATATTTGAACGCCATTGTATGTAATATTGTGTTCACTGGCACATGTTTCACATATCTGTAAAAGCTTTCTTATCCCTTTTATAGATGGCGCTAGTATAACCATGTCATCGGCATAACTAATGTGGTTCACATTTGTCCCGCCCATGTGGCAGCCAATTTTTGCATCAGATAGTCGCTCGCTCAATTCGTCCATGTACATATTGAAGTGGATTGGCGACATGCACCCGCTCTGCCTCACCCCAATGCGCAGGTAAAATGGCTCGGAGTCGGCGCCTTCCCACCGCACTGAGTTCTCTTGCTGCCTGTGCCACCTGTCAAGTATATCTACAACTGGTTAGGAAACGTTTCGCTCGCGCAGTTTCGTCCATAATTTGTCGTATCTGACACGGTCAAAGGCTTTGCACAAATCTAAAAAGCACGCGTATATCGTGGTTCTTCGACTTTTAAAATAGTCCACAATTTGCTTTACGACAAAGATCGGATTCTCAGTAGATAAATTATTTTTGAATCCCATTTGCCAATTTTAAATATTTCCCCTTCGAGCCCTTCCATTCAACGTTCTTTCTAAATATTGTCACCGCACCGAGTCTATAATTTTTACTCGGAATCTTAACATTAAATAAAAAATATCCAAAGAATTCTGTATTTTTTTGCAAAATTATGAATTGTTATGATGTTGCAATATTGGAGGTACAAAATTTGAGTACAATCTTTTGAAGTACGACACTTAAGCTTAGTTATGTGGTATTTTTAATACACATTAAAGGAATCAACTAGAAAGATATACAAAAAAATCTATCAATTGAAAAAATATATTGTTGATGTTTGTAGACCTTTTCCTATGGCGAGAAATGCGTTAACCAATTTCGCTATATGATAATTTTTTTATGAGCTTATATTCTGTAGCTCTTTAAAATGGACACATCTATTATTCCATTTTTAAAAGTAATCAACTGTATTGCGATAAATTACAAATACCTTTGTGTAATACACGCTAGGTGACGTCAGAAATTAATCAATCCATTTTATGAAATTAGAATAAACTTTGATACAACCATATATTGCTATTTCAGAACATAGTAAAGTGGTATTTTTAATACTTACTTAATGAATCAACTAGAAAGGTAT